>PVKN010013898.1:0-19592 GCA_004027915.1 Capromys pilorides | reverse complement strand
GGGCGGCGGGACAGACCCGGCGCGGGGGCCGCTGGGCCAGAAGAAGAAGCAGTTCCGTTCAGGCACCGCGGCGGCGGCGGCGGCGGCGAGACAGACCCGGCGCACGGGCCGCTGGGCCGGAAGAAGAAGCAGTTCCGTTCAGGCGCAGCGGCGGCGGCGGGACAGACCCGGCGCGGAGGCCGCCGGGCCAGAAGAAGAAGCAGTTCCGTTCAGGCGCAGCGGCGGCAGCGGGGCAGACCCGGCGCGGAGGCCGCTGGGCCAGAAGAAGAAGCAGTTCCGTTCAGGCGCAGCGGCGGCGGCGGGACAGACCCGGCGCGGGGGCCGCTGGGCCAGAAGAAGAAGCAGTTCCGTTCAGGCACCGCGGCGGCGGCGGCGGGACAGACCCGGCGCAGGGGCCGCTGGGCCAGAAGAAGAAGCAGTTCCGTTCAGGCGCGGCGGCGGCGGCGGGACCAATAATTCTTTTATTATTGTTAGCATTTCTTATTTTATCTGAGAGATTGTTTCTCATCTGATAGCTTCTGTAACCTGATTGAGTTGTTTCTTTACTTCAGCTGGTATCATTTCAGAAATTTCCAGTGTATGACTTTCAAGTTCATTTATGTCCATGTGTCCTCGACTTGTTCTGGATGGGCTAGAGGTCTAAGGTTGCATTTTACTCTTGCATTTTGATATGTCAAAGCTCCTGAAGTTCACCAGAGCTCAGCGCTGCTCTAGCCAGTGTGGAGTGGGGGTGAGGTCACAGCTCAGTGAGGTTCCTGAAGCTGTCCAGGCCTCAGTCTGCCTCACACAATGGTGTGGGGATGGGGTGAATGTCATTGAGGCTCTGAAGCTGTCCAGGTCTCAACATCACTCCAAACAATAGAAATTTAACATATTCTGTTTATGATGAAATATTGATATGGTTGCTTCAGTCAGCAATAAATCTTTTCTAGTGTTTGAAAACTGTCTTATTGGAAAGCTTTTTGAGGGCCATATATGTTTTTACCTATGTTGTTTTAAATGTATTTAGTGCATGGTCTATAGGGTCTCGTTATGTAGATCGAACTCAAATGATTCTCTTGTTTTCAGCCTCCCAAGCACTGGTATTGCAGGTGCACACCACTATGCCTAGTCTCATTGAGAGCTAGATTTCATGTTATAAAGGACTACTAACTGAAACCCCTATAAGGGTCATTTCTTTAGCCTCTGCTCATCCATGTCACAAATATATTCCTTCCCTGCCTGGGGTTTTATGCTTTCTAGAGATACCTGGCCAAGTAAATAAGCTTTAGATGTTGTGGCTTTACAGCTTTATATTTAACAGTTGGCTCTATGGGGTGGCATTTTGCTGTCTTCCTTTGAGAATGTCTTTGGGTTCTGGTACCAACAAGCACTTAGGAATGCCAAGGGAACATTTAGAAGTCATGGCTTACTCACTCTGTTATAGGCACTTGCAAGTAGAGGGTCCTATCTTTAGTTTTGGACTGAGGAAGACTCTGTTTCTTCAACGTTCAGCTTCTCCAAACCCCCTCTGCTTTATTTATGGAATTGTGATAATAAGACTCCTTTCTCACATGATTGTGAGATCTAATAAGATTTACATGCACAGTGTGGCATAGACCATGGATGAGAAGTGGCCAGCAGATGAATGAGAGCCCTCAGGCCTGGAAAATACCAAAATAGCCTGTCTTTTAGCCCATTTATTTGCCATCTGAAAATGAGTATGCATCTAACTGGAAGACTGAGGATTGTGGGCTTTTAAGTGTATTCTTATTTATGTCTTGTACTCCTCAGGGTAAGCACAGAGGCTCAAAGCCCTGTATCCTGTACAATTGCTCCGACTTGGGGACATGGCATTCTCTGCCAGGGTATGATTGCTGGGTGGAGAGGACTCAGTGGGGATGGAGAACACCTCAGATGAGTGAGTTGGCTGGGAGCTTGCAGCTCTTGACAATACCATTTTCAACTATTGTTGAATTTAAAAAACGAAACAAACATTTTATTGTTAAATCACCTATAAGTTTGTAGCAAAAGTGAATAGAAGGCACAGAAATTCTCTCTCTTCCACTAGCAATATTTCCACCAGGGTGATACATTTGTTAATGGATCGGTTTATTTATGCTGATACATCATGATTATACACAGTTTAGCATCTACATCAAGAATGATATTTGGCATTTAAATGTATTATGATATCTATCTATTAAGAATAGTTTCACTGCCCAAAGAATCTTCTGTGTTCCACTAATTTATTCTCCCAAAACTTACTGTATTTACAGCAAAATCTAAAATATTTTGCACATTGGATATGGTATATTTAGAAGCCAATGTGATTTTTTTCATCTGTGTCATAACAGGCCTCACAGATCAGATGTAGAAAAGCAAAGTCTACACTACCACACTTTGGGTTGTGGATTTTTGCTTTGATGCTTTAACTGTAGGTGGCAAAATTTTCAGTCTTCAAGTCCCTGCTCACCCAGAACCATGCCCACCACCTCCACCCCAGTCATACTCGCTACTCCATTATACTAGGAACTCTTTGAATGTAGGGAGCACTCCTCCATATTTGCTTCCCAGAGCCCAGTATACAGCCTGTGCTCTGGAAATGCTCTGTGGATGTGAGCATAGGTGCTCAATCACCACCTCCTGAAACCCCATTTCTTTTCACTCTTGCTGTGGCCAACTCCTGATGGAGGCTGCCCTTCCCTCACTTCAGCTGCTGCTCCTACCTATTCTCTGCCCACTCATCTGACACGAAATAGAGCTGAGCCACATCTCAAGAAATGCACACTCTGCTTCTCAGCCAAGCCTGGGCTTGTGGCTCTGAGCACAGAGCCAGGGCATGAAATAGCATTGCTCCAAAACTTGGTTCTGGTCCACAGAGATGTATAGATAGAAACTTGTGTGGGACCAGGGATATAGCTCAGTGTAACAGCACCTGCCTGAAGTTGTGAGTTCAATTCTCAGTATTAAAAACTAAAAATAAAAATCAAAACTTGGCTTGCATAAGGATTCATGTCTCCTGCCTTGGATACAGTGTAGCATAGTGTAGAAGGGTACCTGTGAGAGCTCAAGGTCATGAGTAGGCTAACCTTTTTTGGTGGTGGTGGTGGTGTGAATTGAACCCAATCCTCATGCATGCTAAGCAAACACCCTACCTCTGAGCTATCTCCCTAGCCCCTGACTATGTTTTGATTTCCAGCCTGGTTCATTCCAAGTCGTGGAAACCTAAGGAAACTAGATTTTATACTAGCAAATTAGTATTAGGCTAACTCTGTTATCTTTGCTAACACAGTTGAAAGATATAAAAAGTGAAATGCTTTGAAGCTTTTTCACAAAACTTGCTGGCTAGTTGTACAATATATACATCTCTTGTGTCACTCTAGGATTACTCCTCAGCAGAGAAAAGGGTCCTTGTTGGCCACTGGAGAACAGCTGTTAGCAGGGTTCCCTGTCCTGGCTGCTAGTAGTTGAACTTCAGCTGCTTCAGAGCCACTGCTGTAAGGATTGGTATCGGGACACAGAACAGCTTGGGTGTTCTGACAGCACAAGATGATGAATCACCATGGATTTTTCTGTCCATTCTCTGAATAGGAGGCACCCAAGGATGAGGTACACTCATGGATTTGGTTTTACAGGGTCTTCTTCCAAAAGGCTGCTGAAACTGATTATAGGAGCTGGAAGCAAAGCCCAACAGGTTGAATTAGAGCTGAGTCAAACTCTGGAATGTTCTTGCCTACTCAGAGGTTTGGCTTAGAGCAAGGCACCAAGTGGACCTTGTTCAGTCCCCATCAAGGGCAACAAGAAGGCCTAAGTTGTGCATGTAGCTGGGTGGAAAGCATAGTGAGAGTCTTCCGCTCTAAGTCCTCTGAGGCAGAGGCTGTGGAAACCCTGTGTAGGAAGCATTTATGAAATGGAGCAGTCCCTGCTTTCAGGTAAGTCAGGGCCCTGGGAGTTCAACCCACAAAACTATGTAAACTAGGAAAGGGACTGACCAGAGAAGCCCACAGAGCAACTACAGCAGATCTAGTTATGTGTGAAATAGATTTATGACTGCTACCTTAAGTTTTGGAAATTCCTCAGTCTGGGCTCCTTGGGGTCTTACATGGTTATGGTTCTATGAGATAATGTGCATAAAAGATCAAGTATTATAAATCTCTGATGTACACAGATTTTCAGAAACATCTATCAATTTTGACACTGGTAGGACATGCTACTGGGCAGATTGCTGTGATAAAATCCTAATGAGATCCAAATCTGGATGCTAAACCTGCATCATTGAATGCTATAAGCATACTCATCAAAAAAGCTGAGAGGTTGAAAGACCAAAGATTCGCAGAAAACTCTTGTGGTCAGCAGTAATCTAGGATATGCAAACCTCCTACTTGCATAGCAAAGACCTTGTTGTTCAGAAAGGGACACTTTTGCTGATGTTAACAGTGGGTACCCAAGGCCTCTCCACCCCAGAGCTACTTCTTTTCCCTACCACCCCACAAAAGCTTTCTTCAGTGGGTTATCAAATTCCTATTCCTTTTTAATTATGGTAAAAACATATGTCAGGAAATTTATCTTAATCATTTTAAGTGCACATTCAGTAGTGTTAAGTATACTTATGTTGCTGCACAACAGCCCTCTAGAGCTTTCATCTAGTACAACTGAAACTGTCCACCATTAAATAACAACTCATCCTCTGTCCTCCACCTGGCTCTTCCTTCCCTCACTTCTTCCTCCCACCACTGGCAGCCAAGCTTCCAATCTGAGTCTGCAAATATGATTGCTCTAAGTAGTGCATATGGTAGAACCATTCAGTATTTGTTTGTTTTGTGACATACCTTAGCATAACAATCCATCTCGTAGCATATGACAAGGGTTTTGTTTGATTGAGTTTTGCTTGGGATTGAATCCAGTGCCTTGGGCATGCTTGACAAGTATTCTACCATTGAGCAGCATTCCTGTCCTCTATTTTTTAAAAAAAGCTAAATAGCATCTTGTGTGTGTATACTGTGTTGTCTTTAGCTATCTGTTGATGGATGTGTGGGTCACTTCAGCCGTTTGCTGTTGGGAACAGTGCTGCCATGGACATGCTGGCATGGGTAGCTGTTTGGGCCTTTGCTTCCCTTTTTTTGGGCACATCCCCAGAAACAGAGTTGCCAACTCACACAGTAATTCTATTTTAAGTTTTTGAGAAGCCATCCTGTTTCCCACAGCAACTTCACATTTTGCAGGCACACTGACAGTACACAAGGGTCTCAACAAAATAAAAACAAACAAGAATCTCAATTTGATGTCATCCTCCAATTTTTTAATGTGTTTTGTTTTTTAAAAAATAGTAACCATCCTAATGGATGTGAAGAAGTATCACATTAGGATTTTGACTTGCAGTGATGTAACGAATATTAATATAGAACATCTTTTCATATATGGCTTAGTCATCTGCTAAACACCTATTTCATGTAGCACAGAATTGCATTTTATAGACATGTGCATTTTTCTACTTATCTGTCCACCAAAGTGACAGGTCCCTTGTCCTGTAGGCCCAGAGGCATTCTTCAGGCACTCGCTGTGAATAGGAACCACTGCACCAATTGTGAGATCAGTTTTCTCATTTAAAAAATGAAATACTAGAATCTACTTCATAAATTTGTTTGGAGGGTTTAAATGCATTAGCTCCTATTACCACTTGTATGCTCAGTGTATGCTGACCTTATTATTATTACTGTGATTATTTTCTTCTGACTTCTCACTCTACCTCTCCATCCTCCTTTTCCATTCCTGTACCTTGGATTTGCACTCCTGCAGGTGACATTAAACCCAGAAGGAGGAGAGAAAGGGAGAAGATTGAGGACTGTCATGGGACTGCATTCATCCTCACCTTGGTCTCCCACCCACTAACCTACCTCGGCTCCATTCCACTGTTAACCCAGTTTTATTTCCTTATGGCTGGAAGAATGTTTATATGTTTATTATTTTCTTCCCTAGGACTGGGGGATTGAATCGGGGTCTTCTCGTTGGACTATGTTCCCAGCCCTTATTTATTTGTATTTTTTTTTTTTCTTTGCTGGAAATTGAACTCAGGACCTTGTGTTTGCCAGGCAGGCACTTATGCTGCTGAACTATATCCCCAGTTTATCTATCTTTTTGAGACAGGGTGCACTATGCAGCTCACTTTTTGGGCCAGCTTGTCTCAAACTTGAAACAGTTCCCCTGCCTCAGCTCCCCAAGTGCTGGGATTACTAGTGTGTGCCTCCATGCCCAGCTATTTATTTATTATTTATTTTTTTGGTACCAGGGATTGAACTCAGGACCTTGCTCTTTCCAGGTAGGACTCATGCTGCTGATCTACCTCTCCCACGCTATTTATTTTTGAGAGAGGGTCTCACTAAGTTGCTCAGCTTCCCAGGCTGGGCTCAAACTTGTGATCTTCCTATCTTAGCCTCCAAGAGTGCTGGGATTGCAGACATGAGTCAGCATAATCAACTGGTCATTACTGCTTTAGGAGCTGATTATAGTTTCCTTACTGGATCTTGAGGGATGTGTCTCTGGGGCCCATAGGAAGTGAGAAAAAATTGGCTCTAGGCATACACAGGCTGCTATGGAGAACTATCATAAATGACCTTCCTCCCGTTTCACTTTTCAGGATTCATAAGGAAAATTCTATCACTAGAAAAAAACGTGTTCCTCTTATTCCCCCTTTCACTATAGAAAAATGGGGGCGTATGTTGACCTAAGGGTCTTGACCCAAGAACCAATATGGGTCTTTCCAGATATGAGCTCAGTTTCCAGCTCAACGGTAACTCATAACTTGAGCTAAGTTGGTCTTCCACCCCACTCTCTTGGATTCATAGTACCTCATGGTCCTGCTATGTAATAATTCCCTTTATACTGTACCCTGCCCACTCTCCACATTCTGAAGAATATCATGAAGCTAAGCGTATAGGTGGGTAAGGTCACATGCATGATTTCTGAATTGCATATAATTGATATTTCATTTATGTTAGTCCATCCTCAGGCAGTTCCATCTCCTCTGCTCGTGGAGATAACAACTGTGAAAACCCACTTTGAGAGAAACAGGAAGAATGGAATATGGGCAACTCCTGCCAGCGGGACAGTGGAAACACCTGGCCTGTTCTTGTGTGTGGTAGATGACACTTTGCTTGGAACATGTTGAGCAGCTGGGCCAGGCACAGAGCAGCTCATCTCACAAATGGCAACTGCAGATGAGAAGTTTGCAGATTTGGCCTCTCTCTCTGTGTGGAATGAGCTTTTCTTACCATAGGCAGCAGAGCTTTCCTATCCACCATATTTTGTGATGGTGGTCTTGATTATTCAGATTTTTTGATGTTCTGTCAATACTTATCTTCCACCATTACAGGGGCCAATGATCATGTACTATGGCCATCTTGGGCCTTTCTTAATGACTGGCTGGTGGATCATGAATTTTTGAGGTTCTGTGCTATTATTCTTATTGAACTCTCCCAACCACAGAAGTCATGATCCCAAGTTCACAGAAGATATTAGTGGTTAGAGAACAAAAATCCCATCTTCTCTGATGTTTACTCCAATGCCTTTTCACCATATCTACCACAGTAAGTCCCTGACATGCAAACATTTGAGTTATGAACTCTCACAGGTATAAGTGGACCTCACATTACAAACATTTGTAGATGCAAACAAATCACGAAAGTAACTCATAAGTCTACTGGATATGGTCACAGTTGTGTATGTACTGCACATTGTGGCAGTGTTCAGTGTTATAGTGCTCAATCAGCCCAGGACGTCTGGAAGCCTGAGATAAAGCAGAGGTGCTGTGAAGGGGACTTCTAGGAAGTACAAAGCAATATATGTTGATTATTTTTGTCAAAGCTGTGTAAGACTCACTTTGTCAGACATATGAATGAATCTGACTTATAAATGTCCTTCCAAGGTAGAACTTGTCTATAAGGGGGGCACTTACTATATTTCAAGGAAGGCTGGTGTCCTGCAGTGATGGAGACACTATGAATCAGTTCTGAGCAGGTTTTAAAATTAACCAATTGGCTTTCTATGTTTATTTATAAGTCTGTCCAGGGCCTACACCCCTTCTGTGAAATTAGTTGTGATGTATGTATTTATGTGTGCTTGTGACAATGCACGTAGATATCATTTAGAAAATATCAATTTTTGCATGCTATTATCTTAGTATTTTTGACCAAATGGTAGATTTTCTTTCTACCTTCTGCGGTAGACTCAAAAACTGAATCTATGAACCTAGTTCTAACAGAGACAGATTAACAGGAGAAAAGCTATACATGCATGGGGGTATCATGAGGCAGAAACAGTAAATATCTCTCTAACAGTGAGATTTAGAATATTATGCACCCTCTTCTAACAAGTAAGGGGAATAGAAATGTAGGCAACTTGTGGAAGAATAAGGGATTTGGGGAAAGATATGAACTCTTAGAAGAGGTAATCTGTGACAAAGTGTGTCTGTATGTAGCATCAACTTCTAGTCTCTGCTTCTGTGACGAGATTTAACTTGCCTGGTGGATGAAATGTCTACAGAGAGATGGAAGACAACTGGATTTTTGTTTGGAGGATCCATCTTTAGGCAGGTAAGGGAAATTCATTGAAACTTTCCATTGCTTTGCTAGTTTTCAAATGCTTTCACTTAAAAATCACCAAATACTGAAGCAGAATATTTTGGGGTAGCATATTCTGAATTTTTTACCCTTCTTTTGAATTTTATGTATAAAATTTACTCTCTAATGCCTGCATATTCTTTAATCATTTACTAACAAAGAATTATGATCTTAGGCAAGGCATTTATTCTCTTAGTATCTTCATTTGTAGAGTTGAGCTATTGCTATTAAGGATGCTACTAGCTGGAGTCAACTAACTAATAACAATGAGGAAATATATTATCACATGAGGCAAGAAAGCAAAAGTAAAGTAGATCAAGACGCAGAATAACCATGGCTCTGGATCCTCTCTTAATGATCTTCGTGGCATGGCATTTTCTCTGTGGTATTTTGTCCTCAAGATAGCTTTCCTTACAGCTGAAAAAGACTGCAGCAGTTCCAGGTAACAGAGCTAGGCCCAAAAATATCCAAAGAGAAAGATATTCTGTCTATGTGGCTTTTATTAAGAAATACACCCCCCAAAATGTGCTCATGAACAATTATTCTCTCTCTATAACAAGCAGATTTTCACCTGTCATTGGCCAGAAGTATGTCACCTTCCTGACTCCAAAGAGCTACTTTAATTGCTCTGCCTTCAAGAACATCCCCTTCCTGAAGTAACGACCATGTGAAAGAGAGTATAATTGTAGCAGAATCGGGAGCCAGCTAAGAGAGGTGATGGATTTAGGCAATGAGCATTAACAAGCCCTGTGGAATTACTAAAAGTGGCAGATGACATGAGTTTTAATGAGTTAAAATATGTGAAACACTCCAAACAGTGCTTAAGCCATGGGAAGTAATTGACTATGTATTTGCTGCTCTTGTTGTGATTAGTATATGGATTGGAGGCAGCTCAGTGAGGCATACCAATGAAAAGGAGAACTGTGTGCAATGCTGTTTGATTAGAGACAAAGAGAGAAAGATGGAAGGTATAGATAAGTAAGGGAGAAGAAGCTGGACTCCAGACCAAAGGCAATGGTCTGTGTTTGGTCATAGTCTGTATATTAGACTAGAGGGCAATGCTACTGGCCGGCATGTAATGAGATGCAGTCTCAGCAGTGTCTTCTTTCTCAGTTACTGTCTTTCACTAGTTGGAAGAGATGATTAGCTGTAGAATATTTTTTAAAGGAACCAAGGTTTCTTAATGAAATGTTTATATTCTATTACTTTGGGTGGGGAAAGAACAGAGGTGGAAGATAGTATATTGTGTATATAGGCATGCAAATTGAAATATCCCTTTGTGAAAAGCACACATAACACTTGGAAGAAGCCACAGAAAAGCTCTTGAAATCTTTGCCAAAGAAAGAAAAGAAAATTTGCTTCTTAAGCCCTTAGTTATCACTAATAATTATCTTCCTACTCTATGTTTGATATATTACTCAAGAAGCATTTTACTCTGTATTTGCAATGATTTCTGAGGTTTTCTCCACTATACCATCTGACTGAAAGTGATTCCCACTTGATGTGGGATTTTAAGCCTAACAGTGACAATTGTAAAACTACTGCTCATGCCTTCAAAAGGAAAAGGCAGTTCTAGATGTAAAAGCACATTTCAAGTTAATGTGTTGAATTTTATTCTTGAGGCCTTGAAGAGATTTTAGGAATTGCTGATCGCGGTATATTTTTTCTTGAATACAAAGCAAATTACCTTAAAGGGACTGATAGTACACTTCATCCTACCAAATCCTTTCACTTTGGGGAAACCAAAGAAGGCATGGGGAAATTTCGGAGCTTTTACTCTGGCGTGGAAAATAGTAGTTTCTGTTTTCACTCATCCTGGCCTTCTTTTCAAATGTTTCTTTCAATCTTAGTGAGAAATGTTCCATTATTTGTAATCCACTTTGTAAAACTTGACCTGTTTAGCATTTAGTATAGGCAAATCCAAATAATAATTTTTTCTTTTTTCTGAGGTTTGAAGCCTCAAAAATGGTTAAAAGTGTTTTTTCCCCTACATTTTCCTAATATTTTATGTGAAGTTTGCGGTAGAGTGAATAACTTGGAAGCTTCCTGGGGGGCTGATTAACACACACACAAAAATGGATCACCAAGGGAAGGATTGTGATGGAAATTGAGCTGATTTCATTCCTTGTCAGGGGAGGGAGGTCCTGGTGCATAAGCTGCCGTGGCTCCTGCAGCTTGCCTAGCCTTCTTCCAGAAATCAATCTCATAGGCCTTCCAGTCAGGCTGAAGAGCACACAGGCACCTTGGGTTAGAAGACATGGGCCCCAGAGCCTTGGAGAAGTTTCGGGAAAAATACTCTGGAATGTGTATGCCAAAGTCTTTTTACGGGCTCCTGGTGACCAGTCTTATAAATAGATTTGTTACATCAGACTGTCACCCAGATAATAGACACGTAGAAGCTTTTTTCCATTCTCTACTTTTAAGGTTTATTTGAAACATATTATTACTTGGCTATTAAGGAAATACTGGTCGTAAACAATGAGTTGATTCACCTGCCTTCCCTAATGCATTTAGTAGTAGGTAGAGATCACTCGTGAAGCTAGATTTTCACAACTCTGATGTGTACAGCTAAGATTCTCACCTCTGAGACAGGGAAGTTAAGCCGCTTACCCAAGCCACTGAGCTCAGACAGAGTCATGGCTGGAGCCAGGTCTCCTATAGTGTTATTTCTGGATGGAGGAGCCCTTGCCAACACCTCCAAGGATGTCCAAGTTGCCATGGGGAAGATACATTTGTAGCTGTCTCGTCTGTTGTTAGGGACATCTGTTCTACCTCATACATCTTTTATCTCCCACTGTAGTCTGACCTGGGATAACCAGGCTGTGCCGTGAAGGGAAGAGAAGTCTAGAGGTTACCTCCAGATGCCTGAGTTTGTGTAGAGCCCTTTAAAATCTGCAGAATGCCTCCCCATTTATCATGTAGCCTGACTGGGCCAGGCTGGCACCTTCTGGGTATGAGGGTGGAACCCTGGCTTATGTCCTGGCAGGCCAAGCCTGGGTATCAGCCACTTTGAATCTGTGTTGACTTGTGCATTTGGTTCTCGGAGAGCCCCTCAGGGCCTCCTGGCCCTTTTCCCCATTTGTTGCCTCTCCCCACCATCTCTCTCAGGGGCTCCTCCTTGCGTTTTGCTTAAGCCATCTTTGTGGTAGGAAAGCTTCTTGAGCCTACTGTGAAAGCGCTGGAGGCACTGAGTACTGTGAGCTTCTGTGTGTTTATTCAGCATAGATCAGGGCTGGAGTGTCACATAAATCTCCCTGCCTGGCAGCTATCTTTGATGGGCCAATAAGCAGATAGCCCTGGCACCCAGGGATGGGGATTTTCTGTCTTTCAAGATGCAGGACTCTACCCCATTTCATAGGGTCCCAGTCATCTCTCTCTTTTCCTTAGTCTTTTTCAGGTCTAAATCTTCTCTTTATTGTCTTCCACAACACACACAAACCCACTTAAAATAGTGAGATGATTCCCAAAGTCTGTAGAGCTGCAGGCTAAAAACACAAAAGACATTCAAAAGTCATATGTCTATGGTTTTCATTACTTTTGCCCTCGAGGACAAGTTATGCTGAAAAAAGTCCTTAAGAAAGGAGAGAAAAATGATCATTTTCTTGAGTTTCACATGAAAATGTTCTGAGTGTTGCAAAGCACTGTGATGATCAGTGGCTGAGAACAGGTCATGGCCCTGACCCTGATTACTGTGAGATCTGGGTCATGCCACTCATCCTCTCTGGATTTCTGGTTTCATGGCTGTAGTCCAAGAAATGGGGACTAGATGACTCACAAGGTCCCTGTCAGCCCTGACCTTCTGTTGTGGTCATTTCACTGTACCTTAACAGTGGTGACCAGCACCCTTGTCCTTGGCTCACCATGACCATGGTCTACATGTATTGCTTTGCTTGACAATGTATAGAGAGGCCCAGTGAGAGATAGTGAAGCATGCAAGGGGACTGTGCTTAGAGCCTGAAGGGGACACTTATTATGGAGGTGGAAAGGTGTGGCTCTGACTTTGATAACTGGCAGTGGCACCGTTGGTTTGGAAGGGTAAACAAGAACAGAGTACGCGTGTGCTCCTGGAGAAGTTTGTTTTGGCAGCTTAAAAATGTTGGTTGTCAGGCACATACCTGCCCAAAGTATGAAAAAATTCTCAGTGTTCTGCTGTCCATAAAGAAAAATGTTTTCATTGTACTATCGTTCCCATCTGCAATAGAACATTTGGTAATTAGTATTTGGTAAATATTTACTATAATCTAGGCCCTGTGCTAAGAAACAATAGAGCATATTCCTACCATTAATAAGTCTCCTAAAAGTGTGTGTGTGTGTGTGTGTGTGTGTGTGTGAATTGAACTCAGGCCCTTGTACTTGCCAGGCAAGTGCTGTGGCACTGAGCTATGTCCCCATATCCCCAGCCCTGTCTGCCTCTTTTGACCATGGCATCTCAACCTATCTGTTCTTTTCCCTCTGAAACAGAGCAGACTCCATGTGGCTGATCATATCTGTTGGATCTCAGCTGAGCCACTTAGAAACTTCTCATGTCCCTTGGTCATGGACAACTATTAAGTGGTAAGGACATAAGCCAGTGAGTGAGTTTTTTTCTGGAACTAAAGGTAGAGAGGGACCCTGTTCTTATGGCTGTGGTCAAGCTGGAGAAAGGTGAGCCTGGTCCTGCTGGCAGCCATCTTCACTACTATGAGGTCTTAAATTTAAGAATGATATCAGTTGAAAAAAGCAGAATGACTGTGAGAAAAGAGGTGCTTTTGATGCTCTGTTAGCACCCACGTCTAGCTCTGCCAAGCCTAAAATTAGACCTGGACTTGCCAGGTATGAGACCAATAGAATTCTTTCTTATGACAAAAAATTTAAATTGAGTTTCTGCTACCTTCAAATAAGTCAAAGTCAAGATTATTCTTCAGGTATTGCTGCCTTTTAGACAAAGCTTTTATGTATTAGGTAAGCTAGGATGTGTTTAGTTTCAAGGCCATGTTCAGAAAAGCTTAAATGGCATTCAGATAGCAGCCATCCTGGGCAGTAGGAGGCTGAAGTTTGTTATCTAGAGTCATCACTGGTTCACATGTCAAGATTTATGTGCTCACATCTGGCCTTGAAGTGAATTTGTTTGTGGTGCAAGGTTGCCAGTCTAGAATTCACCAATTCACACAGAGGCTTTGTCCAAATGGAATTTTCTCCCTAAGTTATTGTTTGCTTTAATTGTTTCATTTTGTTTTAATCAGAGTGCTACACCTGGGAAGCTGTGGCTTCCCTATTGCAAGGGAAACAATTTAATACAGAACACATAATCTATAGGATTATTTTATAATAGTCACCAAAAGAGTCAAATACAAAATAGTGCGGGAGATCTGTCCATGCACGAGAGACCTAAAGAATCCAGCCAAGGATCTAGATCCTGCAGCAAATGTCCTGCATGAGTCCAGCTAGACTAGAGCCCTAAAGCCTGGACCCAAAGCTCATGGCAATGCCCCTAAAAGTCCAACTTGAGGCTTACAGCCCATTCAACAATGTCTCATACAAACCTGTTTCAAGGATCTAGGCTGGGAAGGCCCAAAGGTCCATGGTGGATGCTAGAAAGTCTGCACCGCCAGGATGAAGGACAATTGGCTGAGGAATCTCTACTAGGGCCAGGAAGCAATGCTCAAACTAAGGACCAGGGCTTCGTTGAAGAAAACTACAGTCATTCTCAGTGACAATGAGGTCTTGAGCTCCTCCAGTGATAAGAACAGCTGAGTTTTATAGGAAAACCAGCACAACATGCTTCTGCTGAAGAATCAGCAACACACCATCTTCCCCTCCAGTTCTTTCTGTCTGTTGGCAACAATCCTCAGGCAGGCCTTCCACACTCCATACTACACTGATTCAGTTCAGCTGGATGTTACAAGTTGCCCACCAGTTGTCAATCCACCACAGAGAGAGAGAAAACTCTGGCAGCCCTTTACAGACTTACACTTTGTTTCTATTAAAGTAAAACAAATCCAGATAATAGTTAATGGTCCTAAATATGGATGCTAAGATAGAGAATGAGTTAATATACAATGGCAGTATAGTTACAGTAGACCCAATTTCTTGCCCTGTAAGGATTCTCTAACTGGAATATACTGTAAAATTGACTGTAGAAGTAAAAAATCATCTTGCCTTTGATGTGGAACCTATTTATTTCTTTCCAGCAGTCTGTGACCCTTGTCTCAGAGTCAGCACATCCATTTATCCCTATTGTGAGCTTAAGAGACCTTCTGTGAGGACCACATTAGCATTATCCAAAAGCTAGATTGGTGTCTCATGAAGTCAAAGAATGAAATCAGAGATGGAGGAGGCAAGCAAGTTGTAAATTGGAAAACAAAAACAGACAAAAGAAAAGCTCCCACTAACCAGGAGAGAACCTGAATGGGTGACTAAGAAAGTTCTTTGTCTAGAGAGTCATATGAATATGCAGAGTATAGGATTTTGCTCAGTGTCCAGTGGGTACATACCACAGGTGGTCCTGTAGGCCTAAACTGACCAATTTAGAGTCATGGCTTCCTAATATAGAATTCAAACTTCTGGTTGTTCATTATCCTTAAATTCCTAAAAAATCACCCCAGGTGCAGGAGTGTTTGTCTGCTTGGAAGCATTCCATTCTGTTTACGTAATTCCTTCCTGGGGTCGTAGTCCTAACTACCTCCCCAATCCTAATTTCTGTCAGTGCTGGACCAAGTTAAATTGACTTCTTGAATGTGTAACTATTGCCATAATACAGGTACCTCTGTGAGATAGAGTGCAAGCTGAGCTGAAGAAAGCCTTCCTGGGGTGTTTATTTTTATCACTCCATACCTTTTGCAAGTCCTCAAACCCAGATAAAAATCTCAGCTTTATACCCTGAAGGAATGTTCTTCTGTTGGACTCACCTACTACACTCTTGCAGTATATTAGTAACTCTGAACTTTTTTCTTCCTCAACTATTGCTAAGTTCTTTCACCATGGCTTTTCACTTGCTGTGCTCTGCACATTGGTACAGTGTTCACTCATTGCTACTACAGTATAGGAAAGGGACTTCAATAGAGAGTTGAGCTCAATTCTGACCCATGTACAGGTGACAGGGTATTTCAAAGAGAGGATGAAGGAGAATATGAGAGGCCTAACCAAATGAAACTTGAAAATGGCAGAAAAAACCTGGGTGGGGACATTGTTGGTCCATGTGATTAGGCCACGTGGGTTTGCTAACTGGCGTTTATGTATTAGCCAGACTTTCTCTCTCTGTGGCTGAGTGACAGAGCCTCTCTCCTTGCTCAAGATTACCTTTCAGGTCCTAGGATGTACTTCTAAGTGAGAAGAGATACATGTGTATTTTGAATGATAGAGAAAAGATTTGTACTTGTGATTTTTCATTCTTTTTAAATGTATTAAGAAATTGAAGGTTAGGGACCTATTCAGTCATGTCTTAATTATTTCTTGTTGCTGGGATAAAATAATCAATATTCACAAGTTAAAGGAGGAAAGCTTTATTTTGCCTCATAATTTGTAGAGGTTTCAGTCCATAGTTGTGGGCTCCAAGGCAGGTGGTGTGGCAGAGGAGAAGAGTTCTTGGCATGTGGTGAGAAGCAGGGCTTGAGCAAGGGACAAGGAGGCACATGTTCCATGCCATGTGGTGACCACCTCTTCCCACCAGGTTTCAGCTTCTCACATCGCACCCAGCTGTGAACCCACTCGTGGACTAATACAGTTGTGAGTATCACCTAGCCAAGTCCCCGTCACCTCATAAAAGCCCCAGGGAGGAGGACATACAGCCTTCAGGGGAACCTAAACATAAGCTATAACAGTGTTGGCTGGAATATTTTATTTTGTCTGCTTTGAGTTTTTCAGATAGAAATAAGGGACATTGCCTCTGGTTGCTATAGTGATTTGCTCAAGCAGGGTATGTGTGTATGGGAGAGGGGAGAGGCAGGTGAAGTTATTTATGCTAAAAGGTGTGGTTTTCACAGGTCAGGGTCGAGACTTAGCTGAGGAGAGGAGCCATAGGAGCTTGACTAAAATGCAGTCAAGGAGACAGACTTTTTATTTCCTTGGCCAGAATTTCATTCCTGCTTTTGATAAACCCAAAAGAAAGCTCCAGGCAAAAGCAAGGCCATTACTATATTAGCACATGGTCCAACGCTAGGCTCCTTGTGGTTTACTTTCTGAGGTGGGGAAGTAAGGGATTCTTTCCTGAGCATGGGACCAGAAATAAGGTGAGCAAAATCAAGGTTGTATTGGCCAGAAGGGCAGTCTGGAGGACTCTGTGTGCCACCTCTCAGCTGGGATGAGGACAGGGCCTTGCACTTCCATCTGAACCATATTCCCACTCCATACAAGTGATAGCAAAGAAAATTGGTGTCAGAAGTGAAAGAGTATAGTTTTCTGAGTTGCTTAAGGAAAGGTGCAGCATATTTTGATGCAGTAAGAACATATTCCTTTTTATTTCTGGGTTTGGTAGTTTGGCAAAACAGCTATGTGGTGGTTTCAAGTCATTGGCGTAAGGAATAGTGTGGCACTTTGTTATAAGCCTGATGGTCCATGGGGCTATGAATTTGATTCCTTTTCTTCTCCTCCATAGGGGGTAAGGGTCTGTAGGCAGGGATAGAATATAATAAGGGCCTTAGTAGGTTTTCTGCTAATAAGAAAGAGTTAAAGCTTTACTGGAGGAAGCAGTTAAGACAGGCAGACTTGACAAGCAAAACACAAAGAAGGTGCCTTAACCCAGACAGTAGCCATCCCTCCCACCTACCTAGAGTAAAATACAAAGGAAACAAAAGCATAAGCGTGTCTATCTCTGTCTCTCTGTCTCTCTCTCTATCTCTGTCTCTCTCTCACACACACACACATCAAATTCAGTGGTTAGTTTCAGTGTTGATCTTGTGCAGAAATTTGATTACATCCTCTCCAATTTGGTTCTAACCAGAATTGTAGAAAAAATTAAGTTTGTGAAGTGGGAAAGAATTAGGTTTATGCACCATCACTGTGCATATGCATGTGTATCTATGTGTGTTTCCCACTTTATTATTGAACTGTGTACAAACACATCCCCTTAGTTAATCCCTGGCTCCTAGCGACCCTGTTTGTAAGGCGGTCCTTAGGCAATGCAGAAATCCCAGATGCAAGGCCTTCACAAGGACAGATGAGCAGGAAAAAGTTAAAGCCCATCTAGGGATGGCATGCAGGCAGTGGCATCTGGGTTAGGGTCATGTGTGCTGGGATCTGCCTAAAACATCCCAGAGAACCAATCAGACTGTGACAAGTTCTGGAGAAGGTGGGTCCCCAAAAAGCTGATAAAACAAGGCCCTTGTCTCCACTTTGGGGCTGCTTTCTGTCTTCTGCCTTTTTGTCCTTACAAATAGAGTCTTCTCTCTCTCTCTCTCTCTCTCTCTCTCTCTCTCTCTCTCTCTCTCTCTCTCTCTCTCTCTCTCTCTCTTATAGAAAAAACTCTGCCCGTTCCTGGTGCTGAGCTTCCACTCCCAGTTGGCTGAGCTGCAGTGCATACCCTCAAGTGCAACAGCTCCAACATCCACTCTATAATAATAGTGGAAAGGCCTGGAAACAACTTGGCTTAAGGTTATATTTTCAGTTAGGAATATAAATTAGAGTAGAATGAAGAGTGGAATCCTAATTGAAGAGCAAGTAGTAGGACTTTTCAAAGGAAAATGCTAACAGCTGCCTAACTTACACATGTCCTTGACAAGTTAGTTAATATTTCATTTGTATTAGAGGTTGGGCCCTCCAGAAATCTTACAGGGAACCTTATGGATATGGATTTTTTAAGTTTTGTGACTCACACCTACTTTTTGTATAGAAATGTGTCTAAATGCCAGACACAGCTGGACAGTGCAATTGTTCTGAATACTTAAAAATAAATGACTATTAAAAAAAATACTCTGCAGTTTGCTCTCATGGTTGATGTGTGCTGACTGTGTAAAGAGCTGGACTGTGAAAGGCACCTAGTAAGAGGGTCAGCCCACACCTCGAAACTGAAGAGGCAGAGCTGAGAATGGCGGTACCTGCCTGTCATCCCAGCTCTCTGAGAGGCTCAGCCAGGAGATCAGGTTTGAGCTCAACCTGAGTGACACGGTACTTTAGCGATACCCTTTCTCAAAATTTTTAAAAAGAGGTTGTGCAAAGGTCCTAGGTTCAATCCTCATTTCCCCACCAAATATGTTGAAACAGATGGCAACATATGTTTGCAAGGCTATCATGGCAGTCTTAGGGGAGATATAACCATAGTGATTATCTGTGTCCCTTCTATGTTTTTATCACTAATGGTCACTTCACATCACTGGATTATAGCTGGGCAAATATGACACGTATCTTGTTCAATAATTCAATAATTTCTACATCATAGAGAGGAAATCTAGGATCATTCAGAATAGAGACTATATGAGTAGAAATTTTTTTTATAAACAGTATGTTTTCTTGAACCTAAACTTTCCAAATTCTGGAAATGCTGATGATTTGGAATGGATCAGACAAAAGACATTCTGGGGGAACTGCCAGGGCACTGGTTTTCAGAGAAGAGTTCCACACATTATTGCATAGCATGATCTCTGTGCAGCTCATCGCAGGCCAGCAAGGAATGGCCCAGGATCCACAGGGTCAAATCCAAGTTTTATTTTATGCGAAAATAAAACAGAATTTCATAACCAAATAATAGGATAACTCTAGCTCACACGCTATGAACCATCTTCAAAGTAATTCCTCAAAGTATAAGTCATAAACATAAAAAAAACTCATAAAAAAGCAATGGATAATAGCATAAAACTTTCTTCTCAATAAACTGAGAAAGTGGTAGTATAAAAGAAACCAATTAGCTTAGGTATTAACATACTTTTGAAACTGCATAGTAGGTAATCAGGTAATTATTTGAACTTCTTCCTACTTCCTATCTGTCTTCTATTTTTCATTCTATTTTCCTCTCTCCTCTCTCTGTATATAGTCTCATGTAAGAGACAATGTGCTAGTTGAGTTTGTGCATCTGACTTGTCTCAT
>PVKN010013897.1:0-19612 GCA_004027915.1 Capromys pilorides | reverse complement strand
TGCCTGTGAGCCATTTTGAGTTCATGTGTTGAGTGTGTGTGACGTGTTGCTCTCCTGGCTAGAGCCCGGCAGCACCAGGCCAGGCTTCCTCTAGCCTTCCTGAGCCCTTCTCTCCTGTTGTTCTCACCCAATCTGCGCCTCAGTGATTGTGGTTGGAGCTCCTGGATGGGATGGGCAGAGAGTGCCTTCTAGGTCCTAGGCCTTGAAGCCCTTGTAGGAGGAGAGGGCTCTGGAACAAGTGCAGGCAGAGGAAGGCTGGCCAGAGGAGGAGCCGCGCTGGCCCCTTTGCAGTGCTGGCGCCAGGGTCAGGCTGCTGGCTCAGGCCCCCTGGTCTTGCAGCAAAGCTGCCGCGGGGAAGATGAACCTGTACGAGTCATTCGCCCAGGCCACCCAGCTGGGGGATCTGCACACCTGCCTGATGATGGACATGAAGGCCTGCCAGGAGGACGACGTACGGCTGCTGTGCCACCTCACGCCCTCCATCTATACTGAGGTCAGTGCCCCCTCCACATGGCGCAGCCACTGCCTGCCATACCACGGCTGTTTCTTCCTTACAGCATTTTCTTTTTCCTGGTCCTGTGGCTTGAGTTAAGGGCTTTCATACTGCATCCCTGGACCTTTGTTTGTTCTGTTCACTGAGACAAGAGTCTCGCTAAGTCTTTAAGTTGCTCAGGGTGGATTTAAACTTGGAATCCTCTTGCCTCAGCCTCCAGGAAGTTGAGATGGGATTCCAGGAATGAGCCACCATGCCTAGCATTCTACTCCTTATTTTATTTTATTATTTATTTATTTGTTTTGTCTTTTCGAGACAGGGTCTCACTGTGCAGTTCTGGCTTGAGCTTACTTTTCATAGCCCAGGCTGGTCTCAAATTCACACCAATCTTCCTGCCTCAGCCTCCCAAGTGCTGGGATTACAGGTGTGCACCACCACACCCAGCACCCCTTGTTTTAAAGGTTAAAAGTTTTGTGGACTTCCCAGAATTCCTGTTCTTTGTCTTCACTGTGGTGGAAGTTGGGACCTAGACCTGTGTACTTAGCTTTGGCCCCTTGAGCTGGGCCGAGGACAGAGCCCCAAACCAAGCCCAGGTTCATGTAGCTCAGCCCCTGTTGGTTTCTTACTGCTTGGCTGGGTTCTCACATGGTTCCCAAAGACCAGGCCTCCTGTGGTAGAGACTCCTTTTCATTTCCCCTGGTTTATTTGCCATTTTCTCCTGGAAGTGGCAGAGGAGGAGGTATCTGCCCTCCTTCCTCTGTACAGGTTCCCAGAAAGAGTGAAATGAGGGTCAGGGTGTGGCGCTGACTAAATAACTTTGATCTCAGCCAAGTGCTGGAGGGAGGAAGGTGCTGCTGTCCCACACACCAGACACTCTCTATACCTTGTCCTGGGCTGAAAGACTCCACAGGTTGGGTTTGTTTGCTGCCGGGGATGTAAGGTTTTATTGCCACTCCCACAGAGAATCAGCTCATCCAGTACCGTCACCTCCAGATCGCACTCTCAAAGCCCCACTCCTACACACACAGTGGTGTGCACATAAGGATTGTTGGGCCTCCAAGACAGGAGCCCCAGCGTCAGAGCTGCTGAATCTCTGTTGAGGAATTTACGTCAGGGCCCCCTCCTGCTTGTGCAGCCAGAACCTGAGCTTGTGGTAGTGGCTTAGCAGTACACGCTGACAGTCGGCCCTGACTCCTGGTTTCTTTCCCTCCTGTCTAGTTTCCGGATGAGACCCTGAGGAGTGGGGAGCTGCTGAACATGATCGTGGCTGTTATCGACTCTGCGCAGGTGAATGTAGAGCTTTGTCACCTGGACATTTGAAGACCAGACTAGGGAATTTGGGGCTTCTCTTTTCTCTCAGGCCTGCAGACCGGAGCAGACACCACAATCCCTGCTTCCTGGCTCCAGTCAGGTGTACTTTATAGGCCATGGGGGCAGGAAGGAAAAGTGAGACCGTGGAAACAGGCGGGTCAGCTCAGTGCTATCAGGTTTCCTTTGTCCTCCATATTCTTTGTTTTAGTTTTTTTATTGTGAGACAGGGTCTTGCTATGTAGCCCAGATTGGCCTCAAACTCATAGCAGTCCTCTAGCTTTAGCCCCAGCACTGGGATTACAGGTGTGCACCACCATGCCCAGATTTGGTCACAGGCTCAGCACGTCTGCACACAGCCTGTGGTACCAGGAATTGAACACCGGTCCCTGCACTTGCCTAAGCATGTGTTTAGTCCGCTGAGCTATCTTACTGGCTTCCATATTTTTTGGACACTCCTACTTCCACAGTGATAGTTGCAGTGGCTGGTGTTTAGAGCTCAGCTGCCCTTCCCATGCACTCTCGAGAGTGAAACTGTTGAGTCATTTCCTTGACCTTTCTACCATTTAGACATTAAAAGATTACAGCTTTGCTGGAGTCCAACTCAGGCCTGGACTGGGTCCCCATTTCTTCTCTCATCTGCTCAGTCCCCACTCACAAGAGGAACCAAGCCCTGAAGAGACCTCCTTGTTTTGCCTTTGCCTTCCCAGCCCACCCCAATTCAGAGCCCAGCCTCCCAGCTCCTCCTGCTCCTAGCGCAGCACCCTCTGTCAGATGTTGGCAGTTATTTTCATAACTATTCTGGCCCACATAGACTGATTCCCAGTTAGGCCTATGGCTAGTATTTTACCAGCCCCCTTCATCCCTCAGAAACTGGTGCCTTCGTTCTGTGCCGAGCCTTCCAGCCCCTTTTAGCACTAACAGGTCTGCTCTTCACCTGCCTCCCTGTAGCTCCAGGAGTTGGTCTGCCACGTGATGATGGGCAACCTGGTCATGTTTCGGAAGGACTCAGTCCTCAACATACTCAGTGAGTGGCTAGACTTGGGTACCTGGGAGAGGAGAGGGGTGCGGCCCAGTAGTTGTGGACTGGAAAGTGAGGGAGTAAAATGCCATCTACCCTGCTCTGTGGTCATGGGCCAGTTCTCTCTGTCATTCTGGGAAACGGAAAGGTTTGACCTTGTCCTCCAACCTCAGAGCTGATGGGAACATGGAAGCCCTCTGAAGACGAAGTGCTATGTGGAAAAGAGTTCTTTTTTTTTTCCTTTTTGCGGTACTGGGGACTATACTCAGGACCCTGCACTTGCCAGGCAAGCACTTATTCTACTGAGCTATCTTGCCAGCCTGCCATGTGGAAGAGAAAAGGACCTAAATCTGGGGGTGCTGGTCCTGAGTGGATTAGTACTATGTTGGGGGTAGGATGTGTGCATGAGAGGGAATGACAGAGGCTTCTTGTCTCCTTCAGTTCAGAGCCTGGACTGGGAAACCTTTGAGCAGTATTGTGCCTGGCAGCTCTTCCTTGCCCACAACATCCCCCTGGAGACCATAATTCCCATCCTGCAGCACCTTAAGTACAAGGGTGAGTAGGGGTGTAGCGTGGGAGTGTCGGGGAGTGGACACCTGGGTCCAGCTGGGCAGAACTGAGACTTCTGGGTCGAGGCAGCGGCAGTGTCTTGCTGCCCAGTGCAGGGAGCAGCCTCGGCATGAACCCTGCAGGGCCACGCCGAGCCGGGCGCTGGGCTGGGGTTCGGGTACGAGATTCGTCCTGGCTCTTAGGCTAAGGCTGCACTTGCTCTCACGGTGGCTGTTGGCTGGGGGCAGGAGAGGTGCCTAGGTTCCCTCCTGGAATGAGGCGTCCCCCTCAACAGCCTCTCTTTCCCCCACAGAGCACCCAGAGGCCCTGTCTTGCCTGCTGCTTCAGCTCCGAAGAGAGAAGTGAGTGCTGCCCCAGGGCTCTTTAGTTGTTAGTTCCAGTGCACTGAGTATGTCATAAGGTGCTTCTGCCCTCTTCTTTTTCCTGTTGGTGATGTCAGTTTCTTCTGCCCTTCTCCCAGTGCGAGTTAGAATCAGGCAGCTCTCCTGGGATCTGGGCTTCCTCTTGCCCCCCTGCCCACCAGAAGCTGCCCACAGAGGTGAGGAAGTGTAGACCGGACATCCCTATTTCCTGCTGCCACAGCAGTTGTAACCCTGGTGGCCCTGCTCCCTGCCCCCACACTCCTGCACACCACAGGCTAATCCAAGAGGAGGAAGGGTCGATCACGCCCGAGCCTCCCTCTGCCCACCCCAAGCAGCAGCTGGGCCCACGGTCTCCCTGCCAGGAATGGGGCATGGTGGATGAGAGGAACGGCCCTCTCTCCATCGTGGGCACCTTAGCAGCTCCCCAGGTAAATGAGGCAACAGCTGCGCATCTTTTCCTTCCTACCTGTCTTTCACAGATCCTTACTTTTTCCTTTCCTGAGATACTAGTACAACATGCTAGAGAAAGTGGGGAGCTAGAGGGCTGTGTGGGAACAGTGGCTTCACAGCCCTCTTTGCTACTCTCTCAGGTCAGATAGCAGACTGGCTCATGGCTCAGCTGCAGGGTGGGGAGCACCCACACACCATAGGTGCTGAGGGAGGCCAGGGGATCTGGCAGGCCTCCCCAACACGCACAGCTTTTACTGCTGCACAGATGGGATAATCTCACTTCTCCGCTCCTGGCTTCCACAGGGGATGAAACCAGGCATTCCTTCCCTAAAGGCAAAGGGGAGAAGAACTGAAAGTGGGAAGCCACAGGAGGGCTCGAGCAGGCTGGAGGCTGGGGTTGGGAGAGCTAGAGAGATCCAGCAGCTCCTGAGGCGGGCTGGCTCCGCACGGTGCTCATCTCGCCCCCCAGGCCCAGTGAGGAGATGGTGAAGATGGTGCTGAGCCGGCCCTGCCATCCCGACGACCAGTTCACCACCAGCATCCTGCGGCACTGGTGCATGAAGCATGACGAGCTGCTGGCCGAGCACATCAAGTCCCTGCTTATCAAGAACAACAGCCTCCCTCGGAAGAGGCAGAGGTATGTCTCAGTGCTTGGCTCCTGCCCACTATCAACAGACCATTTCCAGGGCTGTCTGCAGTGATCCCTGCCCAGGGATGGGGTTCCCAGTGCTGTCCTGTCCTGGTCTGTGGGTGACATCTAGTGTTCTCAAGCCATGTACCACGCAGGACCTCTGTGGCTCCTGTTGCCCTGTAGCTTCATACTTCCTGTAGGCCACCTAGTCCCGTCCCTGTCCCCTGGTACAAGGTACCTCTGCCCTGCCAGACTAGAGGGTGTCTCGCATCTGAGGAGCCCTGCCCATGAGCTCGGTGGCTCTCTTGTCCTCCCCACACAGCCTGAGGAGCTCCAGCAGCAAGCTGGCCCAGCTTACCCTGGAGCAGATCCTGGAGCACCTGGACAACCTGCGCCTCAACCTGACCAACACCAAGCAGAACTGTATGTGCGCCCTCCTCTAGCCTTACAGTGCTGCCTAGTGCTGACCCCTCTTAGTGCCAGGCTGGGCAGGGGTGGGACTGCCAGGGCTGCAACCCAAGCCCATGGGAGAGCACAGCCTTGGGGACATCCCACGGCTCCCAGACATCTCACTGCTCTTTCTTGCCTGCTCTCTCTCCTTCCCATCCCCCTCTAGTTTTCAGCCAGACCCCAATTCTCCAGGCCCTGCAGCACGTCCAGGCCAGCTGTGACGAAGCCCACAAGATGAAGTGAGGTTCCTTTTGCCTTTGGCCCTGAGAAGTGGTGGGGAGAAGGCCTAGGGGAGCGGAAGCCTGCTGGGGGGGCCACAAACGTAATAGGTTGACAAAGACAGAGGAGGGACCAGAGGGAGGTGGCATGGCCAGGATGCCAGCGCTCAGAGCTTGTTCTTGCCTGTAGGTTCAGTGATCTCTTCTCCTTGGCTGAAGAGTATGAGGACTCGTCCACTAAGCCACCCAAGAGCCGGAGGAAGGCAGCTCTGTCCAGCCCGCGGAGTCGGAAGAATGCCGCTCAGCCCCCCAATGCTGAGGAGGAGTCGGGCTCCAGCAGCGCCTCAGTAAGCCCTCGGCAGTGCTGGGCAAGGGAGGAAGGAAAAGCCCATCTAGGTGGAGGGGTGCCAACTGCCGTCCAGGCTAGTGATCCTCCCCTTCCACCTCTTGCAGGAGGAAGAAGACACAAAACCAAAGCCCACCAAACGGAAACGGAAAGGGTCTTCTGCAGTGGGTTCAGACAGTGACTGAGGCCCTGGGCCTCTGTCCCACCCCCAGCTGGACTGCCCTCCTCCAGATACGGCAGAGGATAATGGGGCAAGGGATGTGCAGGGAACACCCTTTCTTCCCAGGCTTGCCCAGTGGGAAGTAGGAGCTGCTTCCTGGGAGCAGCCGCATCCCACCCTTCCGGCCCTGCTGCTCCCTTTCGCACTTGGGGTCTCAAAGACCGTGGTTGGCCAGCGTCCCCAGTCTAGAAGACCACTTGAGCAGAGACGTGCGTGACAGTGGCTGCTGGGCATGGCGGCCAGGATGGGGCAGTGGATGGTGTATGGGCTCTGCACAGTTGGCTCACGGTCACCCTTCTCACACCAGTTGAACTGGGCATCTACGCCCAGCTGGCAGGTGTCAGCCTCTGAGGAGAAGGCTGAGGGAGAGGCCCCAGCCTAGTCCTCTGCCCAGAGGCTCAGGGTCGCCTGAGGTTGCACCTTGGGCCGGGCCACAGTTGGGGAGTCCCAGAGGCAAGATCCTCAGGACTGAAATTGTTCCATTTCCTTGGTTCTGTTTTCGCTTTTTTTTTTTTTTTTCAGAGATAATCACAGTTTAAAAGTTGGTTTTAAATGACAATAAAACAAGCCAGAGCATCTTTTGTGCCGGACTTGCTCCCTGCCTCTGCCTTGTGCTGGAATGTCTCCCTTCCTCCCTGCTCAGCCCCCTTCACCAAGGCCAGGAGAAGTTTGCCTCGGCCCTCCCCACTCCTGCGTGTACCATGGAGATGTGAACTGGTCACTGACCAGGTGCCAGTAGACGCTGGCACCATCCCTCTGCCATTGCTCCCCACGCCACAGTGTGGTCACCCTCTGATGAGGCTAAGGCTGCTGCTGGGCCGGCTGTCCCAGGTCTCGCACAGAAAGCGGTCACTGGCTGGTCCACCTGTGCGGGGAAGTGTCGTTGGGCTGGGTTTTGTTCCCCTCCGGGTGTGCAGGCCAGCCAGGAAGAGAAGGGTGAAGGGTGGGTGTGTTGCCCATGGCTCCTGACTGGGCCTGCAGATTTGCCTTTCCACAGAATCTGGGCTGTCCTCTCCCTCCCTTTGAAAATCTACACCATCTCGGAGGCCTCTTTTTCCTCCCTCGCTTCCTCTGTCCAATTAAAGCCGGGCTGGAAAGCATTCGTTGGCTGGTCCCAATAAGGGTATCTTTGCCCAAAAGGGAGGGGCCTCTGCCGCAGGGCCCTGCAGAAGCCTGTCTGGGCCTCCACCTTTGCCCTGCTTCAGTCGGCCCGTGCCCTATGGGTTTGGCCGTCGAGCTGGGGCTTGCAGAACCAACTAGGGCTCAGCATGGTGACCCATGCCTGTAATCCCAAGCACTCGGGTGGCCGAGATGGGAGAATGGCGGGGCGTTCGATGTCATGTTGGACGACATAGAGACTCCGCCTCCCAAAAAATCCCCACAAAGCTCCAGTTGTGGTACCCTCTCACCATCACACAGAATGAAAGCTACGGAAGCAGAGTTGCGCCGGAGTCTAAGGCCGCGGCTCACAGGCGAGGAGCCTGAGCCGCCAGACAGCTTGCAAAGTCGGCGTGGGGCGGAGGGTAGAAGGCGGGCGCCGGCACCGCCCATAACTTGACCTGTTGGGGGCGGGAGGGCGGGGCGCGGGTGCGAAGGGCGGGAGGCCGGGCCGACCCCTCGCCTTCCGCCCCCTCCCTGCTCCTGGGGGTGGGGTCCGCCGCCTGCTCCCGGGCGGCAGAAGTCTCCCGGCGGGAGGGAGGGGCCGACTTTTCCGAGGAGACCGCGGTGTCCGCAGGGCCGGGACAGACGCCCAGCCTGGGGTGCGAGGAGGGGCGGCGGCGCGATGGCTGCCCTTCTCCTCCTGTCCGCGCTCCTGCTGCTGCCCCTGCTGCTGCTGAGACTGCGCCTCTGGCCGCAGCTGCGCTGGGTCGCGGCAGATCTGGCCTTCGTGGTGCGCGCCGTGCGCTGCAAGAGGGCTCTGCGGGCGTGTGCGCTGGCCGCGGCCGCCGCCGACCCGGAGGGTCCCGAGGGGGGCTGCAGCCTGGCCTGGCGCCTCGCGCAGCTGGCCCGGCAGCGCCCCACGCACACCTTCCTCATCCACGGCGCGCGGCGCTTCAGCTACGCGGAGGCTGAGCGCACGAGTAACCGCGCGGCGCGCGCCTTCCTGCGTGCGCGGGGCTGGGGCGCGGGGCGCGGCGGCGGGGGCGAGGGGCGCGGCGGGGCCGCCCAGCCGGCTTCGCTGGGCGCTGCGGAGTGCGCGGACGACGGGGCAGCCGGAGGCACGGCCGCGGCTCCGCTGGCACCTGGTGCCACGGTGGCGCTGCTGCTGCCCTCCAGCCCGGAGTTCCTTTGGCTCTGGTTCGGGCTGGCCAAGGCCGGCCTGTGCACGGCCTTTGTGCCCAGCGCCCTGCGCCGGGGCCCCCTGCTCCACTGCCTGCGCAGCTGCGGCGCGCGCGCGCTCGTGCTGGCCCCAGGTAAGTCACAAGTGGCCGCAGCATGGCCGCTCAGCAGTAGGTGGGCTAGGAGTCCCAGGCTAGTGAAGGCGTGGCGCCAAGCCTGGTTTCCCAAGGGTTCCTCGACCTGTGGTACCTGCAGTACCTGCGGTACTGCGCCTGTCACCGTGGCCGGAAACCATGAGAGGCCAGGGGCGAGGGGGGGTTCTGGGTAGCGGCAGAGCCGCGGAGCTGTGCTTTTCTGACCCTGCCAGAGTTCCTGGAATCCCTGGAGCCAGACCTGCCAGCCCTGAGAGCCATGGGGCTGCACCTGTGGGCTGCAGGCCTTGAAACCCACGTCGCTGGAGTCCACGATGTGCTGGCTGAGGTAGCAGCGGAAGTGGACGAGCCGGTGCCAGGCCACCTCTCTGCCCCCGGCAGCATGGCGGACACATGCCTGTACATCTTTACTTCTGGCACCACTGGTGAGGGCTGACAGCTCCCAGGCCGCCCCTTCACACATCCCAGAGAGGGTGCCCGTGTCGCAGCGACACGTTTTCTCTTCATTTCTCCTCCATCCCCAACTGCCTGCCAGCTTCTGGGAGCAGCCTGACCTCTGTCCTTCTGATTCCTTCCCACCACCCCGCAGGCCTCCCCAAGGCTGCGCGGATCAGTCATCTGAAGGTCCTGCAGTGCCAGGGCTTCTACCAGCTGTGCGGTGTCCACCAGGATGACGTCATCTACCTCCCCCTGCCCCTCTACCACACGTCCGGCTCCCTGTTGGGCATCGTGGGCTGCTTGGGCATTGGTCAGTCTCCCCACCTCGCCTCAGGTCCTCCAGCAAAGGGTGTCTCCCTGAGGGTAGAGAGTGCAGAAGGAAGGGGAGTAGGGCTACTCTCTAGGAGCTTTCGGCACAGGTGGGAATGTTACCTACCCAGACAACCAGAGAACTCCAAAGTGAAGGGAGAGGGCCCAGGAGATAGCTCAGGGGCACAAGTGCCTGCCTGGCAACTGCAAGGTCCTGAGTTGGATCCCTGGTTCCTCAAAAACAAAAAAAGCGAAGGGAGGGTGCTATCACCTCCAGGAAGAGGCACGTGCAAGCCACATGGAGGAAAGGGGGGACTTGAGGATAAGGCCTAAACAGGGAAGGGGCATCAGCAGGTCAAGGCACCAGTGGGGAAGGAGGAGGGCCCGCAGGGGTGATCCTCCAGCAGGTCCTTGCCAGCGAAGGCCAGTGGCTGGAAAGGGGAGGTTGTGCATCTGACCTCACCTTCCCATCCCCTTCCGGCAGGGGCCACAGTGGTGCTGAAGCCCAAGTTCTCCGCTGGCCAGTTCTGGGAAGACTGCCAGCAGCACAGGGTGACAGTGTTCCAGTATATTGGAGAGCTGTGCCGATACCTTGTCAACCAGCCCCCGGTGCGTGGGTAGTCACTGACACAGGGCTAGGTCTAAGTCAGGGCTGTGGAGCACACGGTCCATTGTCCGGGGACAGTGAGAGACACTGTGGCTAAGGCGGGTGCATGGAGTCGTTTCCTGGGAGTGGAGAACAGCTTCTCATTGGGCAGCTGGCCGCCTTGTGCTGCACCCTCCCTCCTGCACAGAACAAGGCAGAGTGCGGCCATAAGATCCGGCTGGCAGTGGGCAGTGGGCTGCGCCCAGATACCTGGCAGCGTTTCGTGCGGCGCTTTGGACCCCTGCAGGTGTTGGAGACCTATGGCCTGACTGAGGGCAACGTGGCCACTTTCAACTACACTGGACAGCTGGGGGCTGTGGGGCGTGCATCTTGGCTGTACAAGGTGAGGGACTGAGAGGAGACAACGTGTGGCCCAGGGGTGCTGCTGGGGCAGTGCCCATGCAGCCACAGTGACCCCGCACCTGCTCTCACTTCCTCCAGCACCTCTTCCCCTTCTCTCTGATTCGCTATGATGTCACCTCTGGGGAGCCAGTTCGGGATGCCCAAGGGCACTGTGTGGCTACAGCTACAGGTTCGTGTCCAGAGCAGTGGGTGGGGCTGGCAGAGCTGGCAAAGGAGAGTTCAAACTGCAGAATTTAAGGGGGTGGGGTCTGGGAGGGTAGGAGTGCGGCGGCGGGCACCCTGTCCTGACCCCAGGGGCTCTACCAGGTGAGCCTGGGCTGCTGGTGGCCCCAGTGAGCTTGCAGTCCCCATTCCTGGGCTATGCGGGAGGCCCAGAGCTGGCCCGGGAAAAGCTGCTTCGGGACGTCTTCCGGCCTGGAGATACATTCTTCAACACGGGGGACCTGCTGACCTGCGATGACCAGGGCTTTCTTCGCTTTCATGATCGGACTGGGGACACCTTCAGGTATTTCCCAGTGACTTTTCTGATTCTTTCTCTGTGACCAAAACCTCAACTGCTTTGGTTCCTACCTGGTCAGCCCTCCCTGGTCCTCGGCCGGATGCCCAGGCTCAGACCTCACATGTTTGATCCTGGTCTCTGACCTGCTCTCCACGCCACCTTCCCTGCCCTTGGTCCTCGACTCCTAGTTTCAGATCTCTGCTGTCTTGACAGGTGGAAAGGGGAGAATGTGGCCACAACTGAGGTGGCAGAGGTCTTTGAGGCCCTGGACTTTATTCAGGAGGTGAACATCTACGGAGTCACTGTGCCAGGTGTCTAGGTGTGGAAGCGGGGCGGGGGCATCCAGCCCACCACCCTGGTTGGTCATGCCAGGGCGCAAGCAGCACCAGGCCTTCCTGGTGGCAGCCAGCGTGGCTCACACTGCTCCTGCACTCTCCAGGACACGAGGGCAGGGCTGGAATGGCAGGCCTGGTTCTGCGCCCTCCCCACACTTTGGATCTCGGGCAGCTCTACGCCCACGTGTGTGAGAACTTGCCACCTTATGCCTGGCCTCGGTTCCTACGGCTCCAGGTAACCAGCCTCAAGGCCCTGAACCTGTGTGTCCCGAGAGAGAAAGAGCAGCTCTTCCCAGACCCGTCTTCCTTCTTCTGACCTGGCATCTTCTCTTCCCTGCCACCTCCTCCCTTTGGCCTCTCTAATGTCCTCTGACCCCAGATTTGCCTCTGAGCAGAACGTAAGCAACTCAGCCTCCCCTGAACTGACAGAAGCTCCTTTCCTTCAACTCCCCTTGACCACCTCCCTCTCCTAGGAGTCCTTGGCCACAACTGAGACCTTCAAACAGCAGAAGGTTCGGATGGCCAGTGAAGGCTTTGACCCAAGCACACTGTCTGACCCGCTCTACATCCTGGACCAGACTGCGAGTGCCTACCTGCCCCTCACCCCTGCCCGGTACAGTGCCCTTCTGGCTGGAGACCTTCGAATCTGAGAACTTCCATACCCAGGCACCTGAGGGGAGCCTTCAAGTGGTGCAGGCTATGGCGGGTGTACCTAGGGCTGTCAGGGGTCTTTTATACATTGATTTTCATTGTTTTATAATAAATGATGCTGAAGCCAACCTGGCTGTGTGTCTTTATGATTTGGCCTGAAGTCTCCTGGATTTGTGTGGAGCTGCTTTTGCTCTGAGCCATAGGCCCCTGCACTTCTGTCCTGGCTTTAGGGCCCAGTGTCAGACCTTGTTTTTCTTCTTCGGGGGCTGGGTCTTGGAGAGCCCCACAGTTGGTATTTGCCTGGGCTTGTGTCCCACTCTGTTTTTCTCCGTGACTACAGGGCCTGCAGAAACACTGCCTCCTGGGTCTGCCCCTGCTTCTCCACAGCACCAGGTGTGGTAGGGACCAGGGTCTGAGTCTCAACCAGGTAAAACAACTGTTAGATTTGGGGGAACTGAAGGTCTAGAGTCCTCTTGCCCTCGTATCCTTGAGGAGCCAACGAGAGAAAGGTGGACCCACTTGGCCTCCAGATCCCAGGGTTCCTGCTGCTGTGGAGGACTGGTCAGCCAGTCCCAGAGGGAAAAGTATAAGAGCAGCCCTTCCTGGAGCAGGGCTCCAAGTGCCTCGGGTGGCAGCAGGAAGGAGGACAGGAATCTACGGAGCCTGCCCCTTGGACTCTGAACGAGATGGCTGGGAAGGTCGCCACCTGGAAGGGGTTTGGTTTTTTTGGTTTAATAAACAAGTTTATTTGTAAATTTAGTCAACCTATATGATTGACCTAAAAATTCAGTAGGATAAATTTTAAAATCATATGGATTTTATGTCTCTGCCCAGGACAATAACCAGATGAGATTTAAGCCAACACCATCTTAACTGGCAGCGCTTCAAAAGGCAGAGAAGTGTGCTGCTGCCCCAAGCAGTTCATGTTAAACCCCACAAAGAAAGGAGCTGGGCATAAGCCTGCCCCAATCTGCAGCCACCACTGGGATCTGACTCCATCTACAAGCTTGAGGGTCACTGAAAATGCAACTGCCCTGCCCATTACTCAGTTCCCTGCCTTCACAAGAAAACTTGCTATAGTCAGATCCAGCAATATTTGATCTGCTTTGGTCTTGGCACTGAAGAGTTAACAACAGAGCTTGGGGTCCATGGCCTCCCTGGCCTATCTCTGTCAGACCCGAGTCTTGCTGGACATCTCTGGTTAAAAAAAAAAAAAAAAAAACCTTTCTTGCTGACACAGAGACCACATATAGTGTTCTTCCTGAGTTCCAAAGCTGTCTCCCTAGTGGGTGTTGATGGCTAACCTCCATGACCCCGTCAGGTAGGCCTATTCCCTGCTGACTCCAGACACTGTTTTTCACTCATGATTTCCTTGTGATCCCAACCTGCACCATACCTCTCATGGGGAGAGGCCTCCTCCAAAAGCTTCACTTCTCTTTCACCTCTCTCCCCACAGTGCTTGTCCAATAAACCTAACCTCAGTGTGCAGCCAGCTCCTCCCCCGCTCACTTCTTCAGCCAAGCCAAGCTCTGGCTGCTGACCCCGCGACCCTTGATCTCAAGCTCAGCCTAACTCCGTCAGTGCACTAATGACCTCCTCCTCTGCTCCTCCTCTCATGCCCTAGCCCTATAACACACAGCTGTTCTTCTCAATTTTCTGCCATGACGAGGTTATAGGGTCTCTCCCACCAATGCTCAGACAGCCTCACCAAAAGTAAAATATCTAGGATTCGCCCTCACGCCCTCTACTCCTGTGATGACTGCTTTTGCAAAGCCTTCCTTTGTAACCTTCAGGTGCCCACCACAAAACAGTAAGTTCTATCTTTCCTTGGTCTAGCTATTTTGCCTCTGAGTCCCCAACTTTGCTTCCTGAGTGCAGCCTCTCCGTAAACCATCAAAAGCTTCCTGGTTAGAACCCCTTGACCCTGTTCCTCCTACACATTCCTCCTCTCACAAGCTACACCAGGCTTTCCTAAGAGCCCCAGTCCTCACTTGACCCAACTCAGTTCAGCCTCTTACCCTGTACACTTCTTCCCAGGGTCACAATACAGTAGGTGTTTTACAACATAAAAAGAGATGTCCTTTCAGGAAGCGGCCTACCTTTCTAAACACCTAGACAACACAGTTCGAGGATGGACTCCATGCAGTCACACTAACAGGAGAGAGAAGAGGTCTCACTTGAAGACAATCTATCATAGCCCGCTCACCCTGTTACCTTAGTGAGCTCATCACACATGAGACCCTTCCAGCCCTAATGATGCCTTCTCATATACAGCTGATCCACCCAATGGTCACAGAGGCCCCTCCCACCATTATGTCCACCTGTACCCCTCTATCCCGACACACTAGTCTCTACCTTTGATGAGGCCCCTCAGTGCAGTTCTGTTGAGGTCCTGCAGATGACCCCGACTCATTTCCTCACATCGGTATCAGGAAGTAAAAAGTTGATACTCTTTCAACATGGTCTTCAACACGGTCATGGTAAAATGGCACATTCAGATCATGGACCTCCTCTTGCTTCTCCTCCTGTGTCCTCTAATCATGATGACACACGCACTCACAGCATGCTGTCTTTTAAAACTCTTTTCAAGGTTTCCTCACTCTCCCATGTGAGCCTTCACTAATGATAAACTTCTTGTCCTAGCTGATGCACCTTGCACCAGCATGAACTATCATCACGTCAGCTCCCTTGTCCCCAAGACAATGCCCCCCTTCAGCAAGAAGCAGTCTAAGGGACATATTGCCCCTTTCATAAAGAACAAAAGATGGGAATGATAGATTATGACTCTAGTATGAATTGCTGAATTATTATGGTGGTCATCTAATATGGCTGAAGCCCTTAAAACAACAGCCTATCTTCCCAGAGACCACCTCCCTCCTTCTCCAACCCAGCCCAGGGCACAATTTCTTTTCGTCTTTCCTAGCGCCTCAGGGAAGACACCCAATCAGCTCCCTATATATTTCTAAACATTCCCCTCTAAAATTCTACCTCAAGCAAAAGTCCACAAAAGCCCAAGCTTTCTTTGTCTCAGGCCCGGCCTATCTGCCTTCAATCCTCTCCATGTCTTTGAAGTTAATAAAGACTTCTTTTATCTTTCCTGTCTTTCTACTGTGTTGCCGAAAAATTTATCAGTTTCCTTTTAGTAGAGAAGAAAAAATAATAACAAGGTCAGCCACAACACAATGAAAAGCTGTACTAACTAGAACATTTGTAACAGATGATGCTGTTGTGAATAACTTGCTCTTCCAGAGTCCTTAGAAACAGAACCTCCCCGTTGGTGTCCAGGCAGTAGAATGGGGATTCATGCAAGGAATCCACAACAGCATTTTCCTACTATGACAGCAAGTGTGCTCTGGCTAGGAGAAAGACAACTGGATTCTAAATTACATACATGGGGGGTGAAGGTAGGGGGATGAAAAGGCAAGAAAAGGCAAGCTATTTCATGTACAGGTACAAATTCTCCAGGTGAATGTTATATCTAAAATGTAAGGACCAGCCAGATATCTCAGCAGATTAAACTGCTTGCTTAGGCAGAGGCAGGGGCCAGGGGTTCAATCCCCAGTATGTCGTGCCAGGCCTGCCCCCAGGGTGTGCTGAGATGGCTCTTGAGACTGGGCCACACTATAATGGTGGTGGCATGCGTCTGTAATGCCAGTGCTTGGGAGGCTGAAAACAGGAAGATCACTATGAATCTGATCTGTGTTGTGAGACTCCGTAGACCCCTAATAAATACATTTTAAAAATTTTAAAATGTAACAAACTTTTTTTTCATCTTTATATATTTGGTACAGGGTCTCACTACGAAGCTCCAACTTGTAGTGATCCTCTTGTTTTCAGCCTCCCCAGGGCCGGTGAGATGGCTCAGAGGTCTACAGGCCTGCACCACCACACCCGGACATGGTCGCCGGCTCAACTCACCCTGTGGGTGGGGCCGGCACGGCATGCAGGACCAGGTATCCAACCCTGGTTTGTGTGCTTGCCAAAGCAGGTGCTTAGTCCACTGAGCTATCTCACTGGCCCAAAAATTTTTTAAACATAAAAATATAAATAAATTACACACACCTTAATGACAAGACTCCCCAGAAGACTCCTTGCCAATGTAAAACATTTAATTTTAAAATATGAACACTAAAATACATAAAATAGCATTGCAAATGCACATAGTGCATGCGACAGCTTCCTGCTGTCCTTTTCTTTTGGGGAAAAACTTAAATTACACTTTGGTTAAGACTTTCAAGGCCAGGCATGGTGGTGCACGCCTGTAATCCCAGTACTTGGGAGGCTGAGGCAGGAGGACCAGTGTGAGTTCAAGACCAGCCTGGGCTACAAAACTGAGCTCAAGGCCAGCCTGAACTGCATAGCGAGACCCTGTCTCAAAAAGACAAAAAAAAAAAAAAAAGACTTTCATACTTTCAGCCTGGATAAAGCCCATATCTATCTCAAGGATATATGGTGAGCCCTCATAGCCCCAGTTGTTAAACACCTGGATCAAGTCATAACTAGTTCTGTTGCAAAAGCACCCTGTATACATTTATCAATTAGCAGCTTAGCAACAAAGTCATCAGGAACACCACCCAGCCAGGTGAGGCGGTGCATGCCTGCACTCCAGAGGCTGAGGCAGGAGGATTGCTGGGAGTTCCAGGCCAGCCTGGGCTAGGAGAAGCATGGAATGTCAGCCTAAGTACAACTACAACATTATCAGAAACAAATTTTTTCAAAAAGAGTCACAAACTAAACAAAAGCATTTTGCAGAATTTGCTACAAAACATTACGAGAGCTACCTTCTCTGAAGCTCTCTCCCACATCCCATGAGTCAGCTGGATGCCTGGGTGCCATGGTGCCTCCCTTGGGAGATGGGTACCACAGATTTATGTCTTCAGATGAACCCAGTGAGCAGGTTTCGGGCACCAGTGGCTGCACTCTGAAACCTTGAGGTGATCTTGCAATCCGGGGCAATCGCTTACCAACCTCTGCAGAGGCAGCTTCTGGATGAGAAGCCTGGTGCATTTCTGGCAACCACTACTAAGCTCTCCAAGAGCTGCGGTCAGCACAGCAGTGACGAGCTTCTCCGCCCTGCCGGCAGAGGGCGCACTTGTCCTGCAGCGTTCTTGGCCAACCGTGGGTGGGGCGGGAAGAGGGCAGTAGATTTACAAGGCCAGCTGTTTTAGCTTACTTCTTCCACCGCTGCCCGCTGCATCACCCAGTCCAGAGCCCCAGTCGCCCAAAAGCTGCTTTCCCAAGAAAGCCCTGAGGCACTCTGCTTTGAGAGGGTTTACAATGGGCGTGGTGCACACACACACCTGGCGCTCCAGTTTTAGGGAAGCTGAGACAAAAGGATTACAAATTCAAGTCCCACCTGGGCAATTTAAGGAGACTATCTCAAAAAATAAAAATGGCTCAGTCTTCTGCAGCTCAAGCATAGAGTGCCCTTGAGTGTGATCTGCTTACTGCAAAAACAACAGAAAGATAAAACTCCTAGGCACTAAAATGTCCCTTTTTTCAGGGCTGGCCAAATAGCTCAGCAGATTAAAGCACCTGCAAGCAGGTGTAGGGAGCCTACAGGTGCAATCTCCGGGCCTGTTGTGCAGGCCCATGCCTGTAATCCCAGCTCTTGGGAGGCTTTAAACAGGTGGCTCTCTATGAGTCTGATCTGGTAGTGAGACCCTGAACACCCTGTAGACCCTTCCCCACCACCCCCGAAAAAAAAACAATGTTCCTGACTTGAGGTTGTTTTTTTTTTTTCTTTTTTTTTGTCTTTTTGAGACAAAGTCTCACTATGCAGTTCAGGCTGGCCTTGAGCTCACTTTTGTAGCCCCGGCTGGTCTTGAACTCACACTGATCCTCCTGCCTCAGCCTCCCAAGGGCTGGGATTACAGGCGTGCACCATCACGCTTGGCTTATTTTTTATTTTCGTTTTTTGTTTTTGCGAGACCAGGGTTCGAGCTCACGATCTTTGCACTTGCCAGGCAGGCACTTATGCCACAGAGCTATCTCCCCGGCCTTCTTTCTCCTTCTTTTTTTCTTCAAAATATTTGTATTGGGGATTGGACCAGCAGCTCACACATGCTGTGCAAACTTTCTACCATAGAGGGGCACCCTCAGCCCTTTTTATTTTGAGACAAGTTCTCCTTAAATTGTCCAGGCAGACCTTCAATATGTAAGTCTCCTGCTTCAGCCTCCTGAGTAGCTGCAGTTCCAGGCATGCACCACCATACAGGGCATATTCTGCCCTTGGGTTAACTTTTCCTTCCAACCCCTCTTTCAGACATGAAGGGTCAGAGGTCACACCACAGCACCAAGCCTGGGCCTCCCCATCGCCAGTCTTGTTCCACAGTTTGCAACTTGCTCCACAGCCACCAATCCCAATTCAGCCTGCCAGTCTGTGAGAGCTGAGCACACTGCTAACCAAGGTGGCCTGGACGCCCTCGCCCTGTCTAGTACCCCCAAAATCGGACTCACTCTGCCTGAGGAAGAGTGCACCTGTGCAGGGTGGGCAGATCTCCAGCCTGAAGCTCCAAGAATGGAGCAACCACCTCCTTCCTGTGAATTCCCACACCAAGCTCCTTCCTCAAACTTGCTCCTGTTGCATTTAGTTGCCATCAGCGCTATCATATACTTGGCCCTTGAAATGTGGCCAAACACAGACATGCCTGAAATAGACAATACACATGAGCACCAAAGCCTTAGTTTTAAAAAAATTAATATATAAAAAATTAATATGGGGTGGGCAAGATGGCTCAGCAGTCTAAAGTGCCTGCTTAGGCAAACTTAGGCAACCACAGGGACCCCAGTTCGATCCCCGGCACTATATGCTGCGTAAGCCCCACCCCCAGGGCAGGCTGAGTCGGCCATAATATAAATAAATAAAAATTTTTTAAAAATTAATACAATTCATTAGTGATTATTTTACAGCCAGGTGTGGTGGCTTGTACCTACAGTCCCAACTGCCGGATAACCTGAGCCCACGAGTTCAAGTCAACACAGCAAGACCAGTCTCAAAAATAAACGCACTCAAGAGGCTGAGGAAGGAGGATCACTGCGAGTTCAAGACCAGCCTGGGCTACACAGTGAGCTCAAGGCCAGCCTGAGCTGCATAGTGAGACCCTGTGTCAAAAAGACAAAAAAATAAAAAAAATAAAGTCAGTAAATATTCTGCATTGTTTGTACATGCTGAGCTACTTTGGACCTACTGAGTTAAAGCATTAGAATCAATCTCACTGTTGCTTCTTCAGAGGTGGTTGTGGTAACACAGATCGCATGCCTGGCTGACAGATCTCTCTCTACTCAGCAGTGCGGGCCTCACTCTACCGGTCCCTGGAGTACGGAGGGTAGCATGGTCCGGCTCTCCTTTCTGATTTGAGCTGTGTGTTCTTTTGTTTGGGTTCCGACGGGGTCTCACTCTATATCTCAGATTGGCCTTGAATTCACTTGGAGGCCCGGCGGGTGGTCTTCCCGCCTGAGCCTCCCGGAATGCGGGGGTTTCAAGCCCAGCTTTGCCTGTTCCGGCACAGGGGAACTAGGAGTAGAAACAAAAAGCTTCCAAGCAGGTAGACTTCTGATTTGAAAGAATTAAGCTTTCCGTTTATCACGATTAACACCCCTGTCCCCCGTATTGGGTATTAAATCCAGGACCTTTGCGCTCAGCTACTTTCCCAGCCCTTTATTTGAGACACCATCACAATGGGCTCCAACTTGAGGGCCTCCTGCCTCAGCCTCCCAGAAAGCTGGGTTTACTGACGCTTGGCTTTGATCTTTTGTAAAACAGCGAACACACTGCAGCAGCAGAGCTCACAGTACCCATCAGACGGGTAAGTACTTTCACTGTGAAGTAAATATATAAGAATTCAAAAAAATAAAAATAAAAAATCAG
>PVKN010013896.1:0-19596 GCA_004027915.1 Capromys pilorides | reverse complement strand
GGGTTCGAACTCACTACCTTGCACTTGCCAGGCAGGCACTTGTGCCACGGAGCTATCTCCCCAGCCCCCTTTATTTAAAAAAAATTATTTATTTATGTTATGATTGGCTCAGCCTGCCCTGGGGTGCAGCTGGTGCAGCACGTGGTGCCGGGGATCCAACCTTGGTTCCTGCGGTTGCCTAAGCAGGCACTTTAGACCGCTGAGCTATCTCGCCAGCCCCATAGTCCTCTTTCAAAAACCATTGAAAAGTACATTTATTGAGATAGGAGTTACACATCATAACACTTTTTCATTTAAAATGTACAATTCATTGGTTTCTACCACCTAATTTTAGAAGATTTTCATCACTCAAATAAGAAACTCCTCCTCAGCTAGGTGTGGTGGTGCGTGCTTGGAATTCTGGCACTCAGCAGGCTGAGGACGAAGGGTGAATTTTTTATTTTTTATTTATTTTTTATTTTTTATTTTTTGCCATTTTGAGACAGGGTCTTGCTATGCAGTTCAGGCTGGCCTTGTGCTCACTTTTTTTTTTTTTAAATTTTATTTATGTATTTGTTTGCTTGTTGTGTTTGTTTGTTTCTTTATTTTATTTATTTTGTGGCTGGCTCAGCCTGCCCTGGTGGTGAGGGAAGGCGCAGCATGTGGTGCCGGGGATCGAACCACAGTCCCTGCTGTTGCCTGAGCTTTCCTAAGCAGGCGCTTTAGACCACTGAACCATCTCGCCGGCCCTGTGCTCACTTTTATAGCCCAGGCTGGCCTCAAACTTGCACCAATCCTCCTGCCTCAGCCTCCCAAGTGCTGGGATTACAGGAGAAAATCTTATTATTAAGAGTCACTTTCTCTCTCTCGTCTGCCACCTACGAATGGCCATTAACCTACTTTCTTTCATGCCTACTTTGGACATTTCATATACACAGACAGAATCATATACTACGTAGTCTTTTGTGACCTACCTTGTTCATTTATTTTTGGATGGCCTTGAGGATTAAACCCAGTACTTTCGCACTGGCTACATGCCCGGCATTTTATTTTTACTTTTTTTTTTTTTGTGGGACTGGGGTTCAAACTCATGACCTTGCACTTGCCAGGCAGGCACTTGTGCAACAGAGCTATCTCCCCAGCCCTCTGTTTTTACTTTTAAGACAAGGTCTTGCTACACCACTGTGCTGCCCAGGTTGGACTTAAACTTGTGATCCTCCTGCCTCAGCCTCCCAGAGTGCTGGTGTTAATGGATGGTGTGGTGTCCATTGATTCCAGGTTCTTCTTCCATTCAAAGAATTGGAGACAACTTGTGAATATAGCAGCATTATGTAGTAAATACACACCAGAAAATGAGGGGAAAAAAAGAAGAAAGAAAAGAGGAAAGAATAAGAGGTCAGTGGAGTGGCTGGAGGGGTAGTTCTGTGGCACAAGTGCCTGCCTGGCAGGTGCAAGGTCATGAGTTTGAACCCTAGTCCTGCAAGAGGTGGGGGGCAGTGGCAATGGAGTCAGAGGCCACCATCTTCTTTTGACATTGAATCTTGGCAGTCTCACCCAGGACTCTGTAGCTGCTCTGCTCGCGTGTCTTGCTCATGGTATTGCAGGCAACCGAGTTGAATAGAAATATTATAGGTAGTCACACAGGGCTGGGCCATCAAAGGAGATAAAACAGAAGGCCCAGAAACTATGGGAGGGACGGATGCTCCACTGTGGGCCAGACCTAAAGACCAAAGATTGAACAAATGCTGACCTCCTTAAAGATTGACATCTGAGGTTGATCACTCTGAGGGAGCCAGAAAAATCAATAATCTGACTACTACCGGATGGCTGGCTGCCTGATGAAGCATTTAGTCCCGCTTGCTACATGACTCATTTTCCCATTTGGTCCTGGACTTAATCAATTTTACCTGAGCAATGGTGCTTGTACCCTCATTGGTTGACCATAGCTTTGTTCCACCTCATGCCTACCTAAGTGTGTTCCCACATCTTCTCCACAACCTTAGATCCACCTCACCACATGGTTTTCCTCTATAAAAATCCCTGGGAGAGACATCTTCTGGGGGACACCCACTCGGGACCCCCCTCCTGTCCCTCTCTCGGACAGCTTTCTTTCCCTCAATAAATATGTTCTGCTCATTACCTCTGTTTGTTCCTAAAATTCATTCTTCAGTTTTAGAGGACATGAACTCGTCCCAGGTACTTTTCAGATTGGGAGATCAGTTTTCCCTATACCATTTGGAGGTTCCCTATTGGAGGTCATCCATCCCCCCCACCCCACCCCCTACCCCCGATCAGTTTTTTCTTCCTGCATCAATGGTTTCACAGCTCTCTAGGCTTGGTAGGTCACTGGGACCGTAGGCATGGGCCACCATGTCCAGCTTTGCTTATTGTTTGAGATTAGTCCACACTGTAGCAAATATTTATGCTTCATTGGTTTTATTTTTTACTTTTTGGGGTGGTACTGGGGATCAAACTCAGGACCTTGTGTTTGCCAGGCAGGCACTTATGCTACTGAGCTATTTCCTGGCCCCTGCTTCACTGGTTTTTGTGGTGAATATTATTGCATGGTTCTCATACACCACAGTTTGTATACCCATTCATCAGCCCATGGCCATTTGGCTTCCACTCTTTGGCTATTGTGAGTAGTGCTGCTGTTGGGTAGCCCTGTTTTAATTGTCATGCTTTAAATCCTCTTAGGTAGAATTTTAGAATGGCTGGGTTAGGGCCAGGGAGACAGCTCTGTGGCACAGTTGCCTGCCTGGCAAGTGTAAGGTTGTGAGTTCAAAACCTGGCCCCACCAAAAAAAAAAAAAAAAAAAAAAAAACACAATGGCTGGTTCATATGAAGCTGTATGTTTATCTTTTGGGGGAATAGCCAAGCTGTTTTCCAAAGCAGCTGTGGCATTTTGTATCCCCATCAGCAGTACATGTTTCAATTTTTCCACACCACTACCAACTCTTGTTATTGTTCCTCTCTTCTATTCTAGCCACTGAATGGGAATGAAATCTGCTTCACAGATTCGGCTTGAATATCAGTCTGACTCCTACAGAAGCACAGAGCGGAATCCCTGAGATACCTGTCTCTCCTTTCTGTGTCAGCTGGGACCTGGAATACAGTCATCCTTAAAGCTTCATATTTAAATAATCTTCAGTGAGGGGGGCCAGGGAGATAGCTCAGTAGAATAAGTGCTTGGCCTGGCAAGCACAGGGTCCTGAGTTCAATCCCCCGTGCTACAAATAAATAAATAAATAAATAAAATAATCTTCAGTGAGGGCTGGCGAGATGGCTTATGGGTCTAAAGTGCCTGCTTAGGTATAGGTTACACGTAGGTCAAAGCCGAAGTTTAAACCTGTCCACCGCCAGCAGTATTCACCATCTTTGGCAAGTTTTCTACCACGTCTCGTGCTATTTCCCTCTAGTTCTTTTTTTTCTTTTTTGTCTTTTGAGACAGGGTCTCGCTATGCAGTTCAGGCTGGCCTTGTGTTCACTTTTGTAGCCCAGGCTGATCTCAAACACACACCGATCCTCCTGCCTCAGCCTCCCAAGTGCTGGGATTACAGGCATGTGACACCACGCTTGGCTTTTATTGATTTCTTGAGGCCCCACTTCACTGTCCTGTTCTGCCCACAGCACAGCAAGTCACTGCTGTTTATATACAGAAGACAGCCATTCTGAAGGTACTGAAGAGTCTTGTTCAATAATCCTTGCAGGGGCTGGGGAGATAGCTCCATGGCACAAGTGGTTGCCTGGTGAGTGCAACCTTGTGAGTTCGAACCCCGGTCCTGAAAAACAAAACAAAAATAATCCTTGCAAAAGCCAGAGCACTAATGATGTACTGTAACCTTAAATGTCTAAACACTGACATGAATGGTTTTCCTTGCTCAGTTTCAAGGAACGCCATACTTTCAAACTCCCTTTTCTGCTTAGAAAACCAGACATCTGTTTCTGTCAAGAGCTGTTTTAAAAATCCATTCCAAGAAGGCACAAGTTGAAGGACCATCACTTTTTTAGAGCTGTGTATACATCCACTGAGCTGCTTCATGACATTTATACTGAGCTCTTTAAAATGTTCAACATTCCGATGAGTCACCACATTGTCCAGAAGCCATTCAAGGCACTTTTTCTTTACAGAACCTAACCCACAGGTCCCTGCTCATGTGCAATAGCCACGTACAGTTTTCACACTGTTTCCTTGATTGTCTCGCCACATTGTTGTGTTAAAGCATCCAGCTGCAGCATACAAGCTGCTGCAGAAACGGCAGTGACTCCGCTGGGCTTTACCAGAACGTCATCGCAGGACAGCGACCCAAAAGCAACTTGCAGTGCTTCTACATCAATATTCTGGTCAGGAATCTCCAGTTCAATAATATTCATGCTGGGGCTGGCAAGACAGCTGAGCAGTCTAAAGTGCCTGCTTAGGCAAGCTTAAGCAACTGCAGGGACCGTGGTTCAATCCCCGGCACCACATGCTGCATCAGCCCCACCCCCAGGGCAGGCTGAGCCGGCCATAGCATAAATAAAGTTAAAAAAAAAAATAAATAAAACCTAAGCTTTAAAAAAAAAATTCATGCTGGATTCTTTCCAAGAACTACTGAACGTACTAGAGAAGTAGCCTGATTGACATCAATATATTTTATGTAAATTCTATTCTCCTAAAGCACAAACCTGGGCCGGCGAGATGGTTCAGTGGTTTAAAGCGCCTGCTTAGGAAAGCTCAGGCAACTGCAGGGACTGCGGTTCGATCCCCAGCACCACATGCTGCGCCAGCCCCACCACCAGGGCAGGCTGAGCCAGCCACAAAATAAATAAAGAAAGAAACAAACAAACACAACAAGCAAACAAATAAATAAATTAAAAAAAAAAAAAAAAAAAAAACTGTCTAAAGCACAAACCTTTTTTTTTTTTTTTTTTTTTTTTTGTCTTTTTGAGACATGGTCTCGTTATGCAGTTCACGCTGGCCTTGAGCTCACTTTTGTAGCCTAGGCTGATCTCGAACTCATACTGATCCTCCTGCCTCAGCTTCCCAAGTGCTGGGATTACAGGCATGTACCACCACACCCAGCTTTAAAGCACAAATGTCTATTTCACTACTTTCACCACTCAAAAACAATGTTTGGCTCCGTGGCACAAGTGCCTGCCTGGCAAGTGCAAGGTTGTGAGTTTGAACCCCGGTCCCGTAAAAAAACAAACAAAAAAACAAAACTTGATAAGTCATTTGGATGTACTCTTTAACTTTTTCCTTCGAGGGGTGTTGAGAAGCCGCTGCTGCTTGTCGCCCTCCTCCTCCTCTTCTGTTTCCCAGTCGGGGTGGCAACAGCCGAAGGCCCCGCTTCTGGGCTTGCATTTGCGGCTGCCCGGCCACTAGCACAAGCCCGGGCTGGCCGGGCCCCCGACCCCATGACCCGGCTCACCGGGACTTCAGGGAGGACACTTCAGAGAGCCCCGAGGAGAGGGTCGCCCGCCATAGCTGCTGCCACCAGTCTCTGCTTGGCCCAAGTGCCCGCACCGCCACCTTCCTGCGCTTCCCACGGCAGCCTCCACGGCTGCCTGGGCGTCCATCCTCCACCCGCCCACGCCCACGTAGTGACAACTGTTCTAGGAGGAAGATTTTCTGTTTTGTTCTTTGCAGCGGTGGGGACTGCCCGCAGGGCCTCGCTCTTGTACTCTCCCACTGAGCTACATCCTCAGCTGCAGGAGGAAATTTTTATTGTCTCAATTTTGAGGAAATGATGTTCACTTAGCTACTGAGGAGCAGAGTTGACAGCGACTTGACTGTCATTGGAAGGCTCAGAAATTTAAAAAAAAGAGGGGCCGGCGAGATGGTTCAGTGGTCTAAAGCGCCTGCTTAGGAGGGCTCAGGCAACTGCGGGGACTGCAGTTCGATCCCCGGCACCACATGCTGCGCCAGCACCACCACCAGGGCAGGCTGAGCCAGCCACAAAATGAATAAATAAAAGAAACAAGCAAACAAATAAATAAATAAAATTAAAAAAAAAAATAAATTTAAAAAAAAGAAAATGCAAGATGGGAAGCAGCCATGGAGCCTCCTGCTGGCTCCTAACACCAAAGAGAGTGGTGGCCTGGTGTGGGAGGACAGAGGCAGTGGGAGGACATATTTGTCCTCTAACCTTGGCAGTAGGTATAGCAAATAGCCCTATAGGAGGGCAGATCTCTTATGGCCAGTCTTCTTTTTTTTAAATCATTCTTTTTTTTTTTTTTTCCCCGGTACCGGGGATTGCCAGGCAAGCGCTTACTCTCTACTGAGCTATGTCCCCGGCCTTTGTCGCCTCCCCCTCCCCTCCCCTCCCCTCCCCCTCCTCCCTTTCTTTGTGGTACTGGCGATCAAACTAAGGACCTTCTACTTGCCAGGTGGGCACTTATGCCCCTGAGCTATATCCTTGGCATGGCCAGTCTTCTGATTTGTCATTGGTGGGGAAAATCCAAATTTTGCGTGAATTACCTGTCTTAAATAAAAAGCTAACAATGACGTAAAATACCACTGTGGAGGAATTCTTTAGGCTTAACACTCATCATTCTCTATTCATCTTCAAGAGCAAAAAAATCCTCTAAGGGAGGTAATCACTCAGCTGTGAGAAATGGCTGATGAGTAGGCGACGGGGGAGTTAGAAGAGGGTGTCTGTGAGTCCCGGGTTTGTAGCAGGAAGAGAAATGACATTACTGCCTTGCGGGATCTGGTCCTGCCTGGGCAGCCGTCTTTACTAAAGCTCTCTGAGTACGGAGAACTTGGCATGGGACGTTCCAGACAACTGGGAACAAACAGGGCGGCTGTCCCCTACGGAAGAGAACCCAGGTCCCGCGATGGGTCTTGGACGGGCCGGGCGGGGCCAGGTGCTCTTCGCCATTGTTCAATACAAAGAGGAACCCAAGCGAGAAGTCCAGACACAGACAGTAAAAGGGAGGAGGAGGGGGGGCGGGCTGAACTGTTTCTAGATTTTATTTCCAAAAATGGAGGTAACGGGGCCGTCGAAATGGAGGTAATTAGCCCACCCTTGCCTACCTACCACATAGGACTGGGGAAGAAGAGGTAAAAAAAGTTTATTTTGTTGTTCTAACATAAAATCTCCGTGCTTACGACTTAAGTATACCAGCAAGAGACTGGAACCAAGTGTAGGGAGCGCGTGCGTCCAGGGGCAGGACCGGAAGGTGCACTCCAGCCCCGCCCACTCAACGCCGCAGGCCGCGGGAGAGCTGCGCGAGCGCACCGGAAACAGCCCTTTCCCCGCGCGACCCGGAAGCGGAAGGGTCCGTCTTTTTCCCTCGTTCGCTGCGTTCCTCCTGCGTCGTTCCTGCCCGGTGGGACCGGTTTGCAGCAGCGGTTCTTTACGTGTGGTGTGGCGTGGGGCTCTAGGGGCCCCGAGCGGCTGCGGCCATGGCGGATGTGACTGCCCGTAGCCTGCAGTACGAGTACAAGGCGGTGCGTATGATCTCCGGGAGCACTTCCGACGGAGAGCAGTGGTCGGGGGGAGGAGGTCTGTCGAAAGGGGTTTGAAGATCGGATGCAACAGGCCGCGTTTCGGCGCCAAACCGGCCCCTTCCACTTGTTACCTGTCCGCGCGCCACTCTTTTCCCAAGTACGGTTATTATGAGGAAGAATTATTTAGCTCCCTGCGGCAGCAGCCGGGATTTGGTCCTGTGCACAGCGTTGTGTGATGCTACGTTTCTCAAGAAAAGTCCTTTATTCTGACTGGCGAGGCTTGTCACTCTGTTGCAAGCGTCCTTCCACCTGGTGTCGATGTGATGTAGGAATTTGTTGTATTTGTCATGAAGCTATGATAACGTATGATCCTTACAGAACTCGAATCTTGTGCTCCAAGCTGACCGTTCTCTCATTGATCGGACCCGCCGGGATGAACCCACAGGGGAGGTGCTGTCACTGGTTGGGAAGCTGGAAGGCACTCGAATGGGAGATAAGGCCCAGCGGACCAAACCGCAGATGCAGGAGGAAAGAAGAGCCAAGTAGGTGCCATGGAGTACTATTTTTATTTTATTTTACTTACTAATTTTTTTATGTAAATCGGGACCTTGCACTTGCTAGGTAGGCACTTGTGCTCCTGAGCTATCTCCCCAGCCCCAGGATGCTATGTTGTATTCAGACCCACAGTTCCTCTTCCCTTTAGCATTTTTGCTGAAATGTGTGGTAGCAGACAAGACATTGATTGGCTTTATTTATGTATTTACTTGTCTTTTTGAGACAGGGTCTCGCTATGCAGTTCAGGCTGGCCTTTAGCTCACTTTTGTAGCCCAGGCTGGTCTCAGACTTGCACTGATCCACCTGCCTCAGCTCCCAAGTGCTGGGATTATAAGGGTGTGCCACCGCGCCTGGCAGATTGGCTTAAGATAATATATTAAAGCTTAAAGTTTAGCAGGACATAAGAAATTAAAGTCTTTTTTTTTCTTTTTGAGATAGAGTCTTGCTATGCAGTTCAGGCTGGCCTCAAACTCACTTTTGTAGCCCATGCTGATCTTTAACTTGCACTGATCCCCCTGCCTCAGCCTTCCAAGTGCTGGGATTACAGGTGTGCACCACCACGCCTGGCTTGTCATCTTTGATTTTTACAAGAGCATCTAAAGTGGAAAGTAACCTAATGGTGCTTTTTCTACCATCCGTTTTTCTGATCCATAGTCAGATTTTAATTTCCTTCCAGCTGTTTTCAAACCTGCTGCTGTTCCTTTGTCTCAGTAATCCTCTCTCCATTAACGTCCCAGCACCATTGCTTCCTCTCCCTCCCTCCCTCCCTCCCTTCCTCTCTCTCTCTCTCTCTCTCTCTCTCTCTCTCTCTCTTTCTCTCTTTCGGAAATGGCCTACAGGATGTTCAGGGTCTTACTACTAGATTGGATTCTTAGTGATCCACCTGTTTACAGCCTCCCAAGAGCTGGGATTACAAGCTACGACTCAAGTGTCAATTGCCCTCTCAGGGTGCCCTGGGGGTGGGTCCCGGGTAATCAAACCCCTGACCCCTGCACCTGCTTATAGGCACTTTGATCTGCTGAGCTGTTTGACCGGCCCTGGGAGATCCATTTTAAAGCTTACATAGTTTTTTTTTTTATATTATGGTCAGCTCAGCCTGCCCTGGCGGTGGGGCTGGCGCAGCATGTGGTGGTGGTGGGGAATGAAACCACGGGCTCTGCAGTTGCCTAAGCTTGCCTAAACAAGCGCTTTAGATCGCTGAGCCTTCTTGCCGGCCCAAAGCTTACATAGTTGTTAAACTTCATTATACTGTTATCTTTTTGATCTTGTATGGTTCTCTGTCTTTTCCCATTTCCTACAATGAAGTCTCAAAAATTCTAAGGCCCAAGACCTGGCATGGTGGCACTTGACTGTAGTCCTAGCACCCCAGGCGGAGGCATGAGGATTATTGTGAGTCGGACACCAGCCTGGGCTACAAATGGAGCTCAAGGCCAGCAGCCTGAATTGCATAATTAAGACCTTGTCTCGAAAGGAGAAAAAAAAACAAGGCCCAGATTAAATTACGTAGTTACATTTGAAAGGAGTTTATGTATCATCAGTCTTGTACTTCATAGAATGTAAGTTTTTTTTTTTCTTTCTGGTGTGGGGGATTGAACTCAGGACCGTGCGCTTGGCAGGCAGGTGCTTATTCTACTGAGCTACTTCTCTGGCTATGTAAGTTCTTTTCTAGTGACCAGGAGATTTAGTTTCTCTGGCTAGAAAAAAGAAATGCATCTGAACAGGGAAAAACTAGTCAAAATCCTGTTGTATAGCGTTGTCATACAGAGTATAAAGAATTATCTTTTAAAATTAAATGGAAATGTCACAATTTAACATTGAGTACATTTAGTGAGAGGTTGATTTTCTATCCTGTCCTGTGGAAACCATAATCCTATAAATGATTAAGCCCAGGTAGTCACCACAAGGGACTATAGATTGCTGCATCCAAGTATTAGCTGTGTGCAGTGAAACTAAGGACAGAGGTGTGGGCCTGACCTAGCCTTGCTTAAGCAAGACAGGTTTCTCATGCAGCATCATACCCTGTGTCTGTCAGGCGAAGGAAGCGTGATGAGGATCGCCATGACATCAACAAGATGAAGGGATACACCCTGCTCTCGGAGGGCATTGATGAGATGGTAGGCATTATCTACAAGCCCAAAACCAAGGAGACCCGGGAGACCTATGAGGTGCTGCTCAGCTTCATCCAGGCCGCTCTGGGGGATCAGGTAAGGCTATCTGTGTGTGTGGAGGTGGGGGGGAGGGGAGTGTCAGAGTGGAGAAGTAAAAAGAATTAAAATTGTTCTGTACGTGAGCTGATTCCCCAGCATAAATGTGATCATCACGTGCTGCAAACATGCACTGATAAAAGCCAAAATTGTTTATTTTTTTGTTCTTGTTATTTTGCTTTATTTTTTTGTCTTTTTGAGACAGGATCTCACTATGCATTTCAGGCTGGCCTTGAGCTCACTTTTGTAGTCCAGGCTGGTCTCGAACTCACATCGATCTTCCTGCCTCAGCCTACCAAGTGCTGGGATTACAGGTGTGCGCCACACACCCAGCTTTAAATTATTTTAAAAAGGGGGAGGATCACAGCTGGGAGACCCCAGAATCTTGTCTCCAGATTTTCCTGTGTACCAGCTTTTCATACTGATTTACAGAAGTGACTGGTACTTACAGAGCATTTAGTTTACATAGAAGTTCACGTTATCTCCATGATTGGATTTTTTTTTTTCCTATACTAGGAATAGAACTCAGGACCTTGCACTTGCCAGGCAGGTGCTTTATCTCCATGAATGGGTACTTTTAATATGCATTTTCTGTTTTATAGAAGAGATGTGGACCATAGGATAATTAATTCTGTCAAGTCAGAGGTGGTATTTGACAGTCAGGCTAACAATCCAGGTAGTCTGTCTCCAGTCTTGGCTTTTAACCTTCATACAGTGTGATTACATTAGGGCTCCTTATGAGTCTTGGAGGTTCTGTGGCAAGGTAGGTACTAGAGGAAGTGTGCACCAGAAGTTACTGAAGGTGTGGCCAGGCAGGAGACTCCTAAGGGCGGTCTGAAGCAAACTGTTGCAGCAGCTCTGTCCTGCTTCAAAGACCACGTAATTGTTACAGACGCCAACCATGTACTCTACCACTGAGCTCCATCCCCACTCCTAATCTTTTTCTTCTGGGACAATTTTGCTTTTGTAATGTATTATTTTCTTTTTTAATTTTATTTTTCTTAAACCTCATTTATTTGTTTGTGTTATGGCCAGCTCAGCCTGCCCTGGTCCCTGCAGTGGCGTAAACGTTGCAATGCAGGCGCTTTAGACCACTGAGCCATCTCACCAGCCTTTTTTTTTTGTCTTTTTGAAACTGTCTCACTATGCAGTTCAGGCTAGCCTTGAGCTCACTTTTGTAGCCCAGGCTGGTCTCGAACTCACAGAGGCAATTCTCCTGCCTCAGCCTCCCGAGTGCTGGGATTACAGGTGTGCGCCACCGTGCTGACCCTTCAAATCTTTTTAAAAACAAGTTTTCCTGCCATCATGTGACTTAATCAGCATTAATGAAAGTGGTCAGAGCCTCGGATGCTGCAGTTTGAAGAGAGGTGGTTCTTCATGCTGCACCATCATATAGAGCTGGCTGGTGATTTTCTGGCTGCTGTTCTGAATGTCTGTCTGTATTGTTGCCAGCCACGTGATATCCTTTGTGGGGCAGCTGATGAAGTTCTGGCTGTCCTGAAGAATGAAAAGCTGCGAGACAAGGAAAGGCGAAAAGAGATTGACCTGCTTCTGGGTCAGACAGATGATACCAGATACCACGTGCTAGTAAACTTGGGCAAAAAGATCACAGACTATGGCGGAGACAAGGAAATTCAAAATATGGGTAACTGACCGCTCTTGGTGTCTTGATCATATTAACTGGTTTATTTTATTTATTTATTTATTTATTTATTTATTTATTTATTTATTTATATTTTTATGTTATGGCCGGCTCAGCCTGCCCTGGGGTTGGGGCTGGCACAGCATGTGGTACCGGGGATTAAACCAGGGTCCCTGTGGTTGCCTAGACAGGCGCTGTAAACCACTGAGCCATCTCGTTGGCCTTTAACTGGTTTTAGTTGGTTTCTTTTTTTCTTTTTTTTGTATTAGGGAAGGGTCTACAGGGTGTTCAGGGTCTCACTACTAGATCAACTCGTAGTGATCCACCTATTTATAGCCTCCCAAGAGCTGGGATTATAGGCACTTGCCACTACGCCCAGTCTCAATTGCCCTCTCAGTGCACCCCAGGGACAGAGACCCCAGGGGCAGGCCTGGCACGGCAGGCCTGGGGATGGAACCCCCAGCCCTTGTGCCTGCTTGCAGGCACTTTAATCCACTGAGCTGTTTGGCCTGACCAGCCCAACTGGTTTTAGTTTTGATAACCAAATCTGTACTTCTAGCATCATTGATTGAAAAATTTGAACGTCAATGAGTTCCCATAACCTGTTCTGTGCTTTTTGAAGAGTCATAGCTGGTGGACACCAGAATTCCCAGATTGTATTACTGTATTCTTATTGAGACTGCTGTTATGTGGAATATGGGAGAAAATTTGGGTAGCGCCTGGGGATGAGTAGGATTTGCAGGTTGCATGAAGCCTCGGAGTGGTGACACAAGTGGCTTTGTATGTTGATCACTCAAGCCTTGGCGTGTCCTTAGCTCTTGGTTGTATCCTGAGGAGAAGCAAGTGGAAGGAATGGGGAGGAATCCGGCTCCAGTACCTCTCCGGCTGCTCACTGTTCACTGTCCTGTTCTAATCCCCAGATGACAACATCGATGAGACCTATGGAGTGAATGTGCAGTTTGAATCTGATGAGGAGGTGAGCAGTAAAGTGTATGGAGCCCATCTGTTTCAGTTTTAAGAGCTGTTAAGATGACAGGGCTCCTTCTAGTGTAAAGAAATTCCCTTGTCTAAGCCACATAAATTTTACAATGTTTTGTGAATGTTTGACTTAGAAATTTGGTGTTGTTTTGCTAAAAAATTACTATGATCATCTTTAGATTTTCTATTCTTTTTTTTTTTTTTTTTTTTTTTTTTTTTTTTTTTTTTTTTTTCTTTTTTGGCTGGCTGAGCTGCCTTAAGGGCAGGTCTCATGCTCCATGTGGGGGTGGGGATTGAACCGCGTCCCTGGTGCCGAATCATGTACTTTAACCAACTGAGCTACCTGGCAAGCTCCCCTTTTTATTTGTTTGCTTGTTTCTTTATTTACTTATTTTATGGCTGGCTCAGCCTGCCCTGCTGGTGTGGCTGGCACAGCATGTGGTGCCAGGGATCGAACCGCAGTCCCTGCAGTTGCCTGAGCTTTCCTAAGCAGGCGCTTTAGACCACTGAACCATCTCGCCGGCCCTATTTTATTTATTTGTTTGCTTGTTTCTTTATTTACTTATGTTATGGGTGGCTCAGCCTGCCCTGGTGGTGGGGCTGGCACAGCATGTGGTGCCGGGGATAAGCCCCCCTCTTTAGTTTTTCTTTCTTTTTTTCATATTATGGCTGGTTCAGCCTGCCCTGGGGGTGGGGCTGGCGCAGCATCTGGTGCCAGGGATTGAACCACGGTCCCTTCAGTTGCCTAAGCTTTCCTAAGCAGGCGCTTTAGACTGCTGAGCCATCTTGTTGACCCGCCCCCCATCTTTAGATTTTCTAAAGCAAATTTAAACTAATATAAATTAATTTAGAACAAAGCAAGTTGAGACAGGCATAATGGGACACACTTATAATCCTAGCACTTGGAGGCTGAAGAAGGAGGGTTGTTTCCAGTTTGAGACCAGTCTAGGACCCAAAGTGAGCTCAAGGCCAGCCTGAACTGCACAGAAAGACTTGTCTCAAAAAGACAAAAAAAGAAAAAGTAGGCCAGGTGCCTGCTTAAGCAAGTTTAGGGGCTGAGGTTCAATCCCTTGCACCACATGCCACACCAGCCACCAAATCTGGGTGTGGTGGCACATACCTATTATCCCAGAACTGAGGAGGTCAAAAATAGGATGATCACTACAAATATGAGCTGCATAGTGAGACCCTGTAGCAAACACAAAAATATATCAGCAAAGACAAAAGATAAAAATAGAGTATATAGCTTCACTTCAGGTGAATCTGTGTTTGACAGCATTTTCACCGTGTTATTTCAGTACTCTGCAGGTCCTTACTGTGTGTCACCATTACTGTCAGGAGACAGCACGCTTGGTGAATGCGTGAGCATAGTGTGTCTGTAGGTGATTAAGTAACCGGTTGCGGCGGTTGCTGGTCAGAGTTTAGTGTGTACTCAGAATTTCTCGACTACGAGTAGAAAGGAGTGGGGCACTGAAATAACACTGGAAATTTGGCTTCAAGTTCTCAGTTGGTCAGTTTGCCTCTGGAGAGTTACAACAGGATAGGAAGTAGGGTCTCACAGAAGAGTCAGAAGGCAGCACATGGAACTAAGGAGCCAAGAATTCTGAATTTTATATTTTGGACAGATCACGTAGTCTTGGTTTCTTTTTCTATGAAATGATGGAGAAAGACGATTGCTAAGTTCCGCCTACAGTATAGTCAGTATAGTTAATTGGACTATGTAGTTTAAAGCAGCAACAAACCAATAAAAAGTTGCTCGTAGCGGTTCTTGTAATCAAGTGAGCCTGGCGGCGTTCTGAGTACACCTGGCAGTGTTGAGTGAGTCCAGTGGCAAGCCAGCCAAGTGCGGCCTCTGCATTGCTAGGTGTGGAAACGATGCCTGAGTTCCACGTTTGCGTTCACGTAGCTGTTCCTCCTGTCAGTCCATGGGGCTGTCTGTCTGCAAGTGTGTTTAGAGTGAGACTGTGGTCCAGGCAGTGGCCCTTGTGCCCACTAAAGTGAGAAGCAGAAGTGACGTTCTGTGGGGACACAGATGAGTTCCACATCATGGCTGAGGTTGGGGCCATTTCCACAGGAAGGTGATGAAGATGTGTACGGAGAAGTTCGGGAAGAGGCGTCTGATGATGACATGGAAGGGGACGAGGCTGTCGTGCGCTGCACCCTTTCTGCTAATGTAAGTACAAGTTTCTCCCTTTGCTTCCAGGTTATTTCTGGCTGTAGCACTTTTTCCTTAGGTCTAGTTCCTCTTAAAAATTACTTACTGAGCCATATTTTGGTAGGCAGAGCCACAGGTCAGCTTAAGTTTCAGTGTTACAGGTCAAGCTCAGGGCTTTCTCATGCTGAGGTGCTCTGTCACTGCGCTACATCTCTAGCCCTTTTAATTGCACTTTTGAAATAGGTCTCCCTAACTCACCTGGAATGGTTTTGAATTTGATTTGAAATCCTGCTGCAGCTTTCCGAGTAGCTGGGATTATTGCTCTGTACCACTGTGCCAGCCAGCCTTAGTGTCCTGGTTTTCTTAAGTGTTCTTAAGACTTAAGTCAATGAAATCAGGCTCGCTTCTGAACCCAGGGAAGCAGACTTCTTTCTCTTTGAAAATTGTTAAAAGAAAGTGGGCTGTGGAATGGTTGGTGGCTTTGTTGCAGGCAGATGACAAAGCTGTCGAAGGACAGAGAACCTGGTGAGCTCAGTCAGTGCTGGTTCCCTTTTAGCTTGTGGCCTCTGGGGAACTCATGAGTTCCAAGAAGAAGGATTTGCACCCTCGGGACATCGATGCTTTCTGGCTACAGCGGCAGCTCAGTCGTTTCTACGATGATGCCATCGTCTCGCAGAAGAAGGCAGATGAGGTGTTGGAGATTTTGAAGGTACGTCCAAGGTGACATGAGTGTTCAGTGCACCTTGGCGAATGGGGCCAGTGTTGGAAGCAGCGGGGGCTGTGTCCTTAATGATTGCAGTATTGTCTCCTCTCTCCAGACGGCCAGTGATGACCGGGAATGTGAAAACCAGCTGGTGTTGCTCCTCGGTTTTAACACATTTGATTTTATTAAAGTGCTGCGGCAGCACCGGATGATGAGTGAGTACATGGGTGCTCTTCCTGCAGGGGTGTGTGTGTGCGTGCGTGCGTGCGTGCGTGTGTGCGTGCGTGCACATGTACACACACGCTGGTACAGGTGGGCTGGGACTGTTCAGTCCTTCGTTGTTTTTATTCCTACCCCAAGACTGAAGGCTGGTTCTATCTCATCCCCTTTGTTCACCTTCCCTTTCTTCTTGTCCTTGGCAGTTTTATACTGTACTTTGCTGGCCAGTGCTCAGAGTGAACCTGAAAAAGAAAGGATCATGGGCAAAATGGAAGCGGATCCAGAGCTGTCCAAATTTCTTTACCAGCTCCATGAAACTGAGAAGGAGGATCTTATCCGAGTAAGGAGGGCGGGGTGGTTTCCCATCTCCTCCCTCAGCTGGCATTGGGCTTGTTTGCATTAGAGAAGAGACCTTGGCTACAAGGTTGCAGCATGAAGGCAAATTTTTGCCTAGCGTGCGAATGTTGGAGTAGTAGGGTATTTTTCTTTTTTTAGTTTAATTTAATTAATTAAATTTTTTTTGTGGGACTGGGGTTCAAACTCATGACCTTGCACTTGCCAGGCAGGCACTTGTGCCACGGAGCTATCTCCCCAGCCCCTGTAGAGTATTTTTCTGAAGTCTGTGGGGCATGTTGGTACAGATTAGAATCAGTTTATCACATTGGTGGGGACCAGGGACAGTGTTCATCAGCATTCTGGGGCCTGAAGTCTTTTCACAGACAAAACATGGCATTTAGTTGAGGGCCAGGAGGCCTCTGCCTCTTACCCGTCTGGGCCAGCCCTGTTCTGTGCATTTTTTTCTCTAATGATGTTTCCTCTGCTCTTTCTGATGGCCCTTGTGGCAGGTGTTTGGAAGTAAAGCGCAGCCTTTGTGCTTGGCGGCTCAGCACCTATGTGTCCAGGGCAGCTAAGCAAGAACCAAAAAGGACAGGAACCCAGGACAGTGACGGAGTCTGTGCTTTTCATCTTCCCCTGCAGGAGGAAAGGTCCCGGAGAGAGCGAGTTCGTCAGTCCCGCATGGACACGGATCTGGAAACCATGGACCTGGACCAAGGTGGAGAGGTAAGCCCAGGTCGTTTCCCGGGCCAGGCCAGAAGGCATTGCCCAGCAGTCTCACTTCTGTGTATGGTTGTTTCTCATGTTCCCAGGCGCTGGCTCCACGGCAGGTTCTAGACTTGGAGGACCTGGTTTTTACCCAGGGGAGTCACTTCATGGCCAATAAGCGCTGTCAGCTTCCCGACGGCTCTTTCCGTCGCCAGCGTAAGGGCTACGAAGAGGTTCATGTGCCTGCTCTGAAGCCCAAGCCCTTTGGCTCGGAGGAAGTGAGTGAATTGTTCATGTCAGTTCGTTGCTTAGTCACCTCCCTTCTCATTTGACTTCAACCATTGACCAAAGCATAGCTTTGTCTCGTGGATAGTATGTGCCTGAGACGATGCTGCTTCAGGGTTTTCCACTTCTGTTTTTTTTGTGTGTGTGTGTGGGAGCAGGGATTGAACTCGGACTCTTGCACTTGCCAGGCAAGCACCTATTCTGCTGAGCTATTTCCCCGGCCCCCACTTCTGGTTTTGAGTCTAGGATAACATTGCTGTCTTTGGACTGGCCTTTAGTGGGGAGACGTGAGAGATTACCTAGGGTGAAATCCTAACATTCCCACACACACATACAAAAAAACCAGTGTGCTTAAGGATGTTGTCAGCCTGATGTTTTGTTTTTTGTTTTTTAAAGAGACAGGGTCTCACTATGCAGTTCAGTCTGGCCCGGAGCTCACTTTTGTAGCCCAGGCTGGTCTCAGATTTGCATCGATCCTCCTGCCTCAGCCTCTCAAGTGCTGGAATTACAGGTGTGCTCCACTACACCCAGCTAGCCTGGTGTATTTGATGTTCCTTCTTTCTAGCAACTGCTTCCAGTGGAGAAGCTGCCGAAGTATGCCCAGGCTGGATTTGAGGGCTTCAAAACACTGAATCGAATTCAGAGTAAACTTTACCATGCTGCGCTGGAGACAGATGAGAACCTGCTGCTGTGTGCTCCTACCGTAAGTGCTGCTCTGCTTTCGTTTCTGTTGTTTTTTGGTGGAATGTCATCTCTTTTGGTTGCTAGATTGCTCTGACTCTTCACCTTAGCCTCCAGTTCTTTGTTCTTTGGCGGGAGACGTGTAGATGCTCAGGACATGCATTATTCTCAAGCACACGACAGAAGGGCAGTGAGCCTAGGCGGGTGCACAGGCTGTCTGTCTCTGACCCCTCCAGGGCGCCGGGAAGACCAACGTGGCCCTGATGTGCATGCTCCGCGAGATAGGGAAGCACATCAACATGGACGGCACCATCAACGTGGACGACTTCAAGATCATCTACATTGCTCCCATGCGCTCCTTGGTGCAGGAGATGGTGGGCAGCTTTGGAAAGGTGCGGCCAAGGGCTTTGCTCCGGAAGCACTGGGAGTGGGCCTGGGCGTTGTTGCTGCTCTTCGGCGCCTCCTGGGCCACATTCTCCCATTTCCAAGGTGGATCTGGACCCACTACTAGAGAGGTTCTGGAGCAGGAGTAGCTTGAGTTCTCAAGCTTGCAAGGGTTCTCTTGCAAGGGTTTAGGTCATTTCTGTCCTAGTGATTATATTTTATGGTGTTTATGAATGGTCCCATGGACATAGTTGATGGTGAACTTGGAGGTAGTAGCCCAGATTTTTTTTTTTTTTTTTTTTTTTTTTTTGTTGGGACTGGGGTTCAAACTCATGGCCTTGCACTTGCCAGGCAGGCTCTTGTGCCACGGAGCTATCTCCCTGACCCAGTAGCCCAGATTTTGGTACTTGTGTGTTTCTAGTTTTCTTATCTTATGTGGATGGTTCTGAGACATGCTTCATTTTCCTGAGAGCAGCATAAAGATTTCTTTTTTTAAAAAAAAAAAAAATTTTGAAATTTTATTTTAAAGAGTAAAAATAGCAGAAACAAAGATAGAAAAACAGTAACAAGCAAGAGTATATATAGTACAGAATTTCAAAATAAGAACAGAAATCTAACATTGGCTGTATTACCTATTTTCATCATCAGATATGTTTAGATTAATAGATATAAGTATGCAAGATTGGTCAAATAGTTAAACATTAACACTTGAAATAAACCTTAATTTTTTTTAATTTTTCCAAATGCATTTTGTATTTAAGTCACTCTTCTAAAAAAAAATTTAGGGGTTGAGGATGCAGAAAACACAGTATTGGAGATTGAACTCTGGTCCTTATTCTTGCCAGGCAGGTGCTTAAACCACTGAGCTACCCTCCTGGCCCTTCGTGGATTCCTTTCAGGAGTGTGTGTTCATCTGGCCTGATTTGTCTGATAATCCTTGCTCCCGCCGCCTGGCTACCTGTGGGAAGGTCGCTGTCCTTTTCCTCTCTCCTCCTCCCGCAGTAGAGCTCTGGCACAGCAGGCAGGGACTTGCCCGGAGCTACGCCGTGCCCCCCTGGCACTCTGACCTCACCGCCTCTCCTCCCCAGCGCCTGGCTACTTACGGCATCACTGTGGCGGAGCTCACCGGGGACCACCAGCTGTGCAAGGAGGAGATCAGCGCCACGCAGATCATTGTGTGCACCCCCGAGAAGTGGGACATCATCACCCGCAAGGGCGGGGAGCGCACCTACACCCAGCTGGTGCGGCTCGTCATTCTGGTGAGTGGGGGAGCAGGCCGCCAGGGCCCTGGGGCTCGCGGCCAATGTGTCTTCTTTTTTTTTTTTTTTTTTT
>PVKN010013895.1:0-11466 GCA_004027915.1 Capromys pilorides | reverse complement strand
TTTCCAAGAATCTCTTCCAAAATCTCAAGCTTAGTACTGTGTGTGTGTGTGTGTGTGTGTGTGTGTGTGTGTGTAATTAGGACAGGGTCTACGGGGTCTACAGGGTCTCACTACACAGATTGGACTCATAGTGATTCTTATGTCTTCGGCCTCCCAAGTCCTGGGATTATGGGTGTGCACCACCACACTCAGTCTCAATCGCAGTCTCAGTGTGCCCTAGGAGTGGGGCCGGTGTGGCACACTGATGATCAAACCCTGGCCGCTGAACTCTGCCTAAGCAGGTGCTTTAGTCTGCTGATCTGTCAGGCCAGACCCTTCAAGGTTAGCATTCTGAAATAGATTTTCTCATCTTTAAAGTTCCTTCCTTAGATGAACTATTCTACTCTTTGTTTTTATTATTTATTTTTATTTTTTAGACTAAAAATACTGAAAATCCACTAGCAATGGTACAGAATTTCAGTAAACAAAATGATAGGAATTCAACAATGGTTGTTATATAATTGCACGTTGTCTTCAATTAGGTATTCAGGTTACCCGATAAAGTGTGAAAAATTAGTCAAAAAATTGAAAAGAAGAAAAAGTTTAAGCATTAAATATTTCTTTCAGTAGACCAGCAGAAATCAGCAGTATAGTTATCCAAGCTATCATATATATATATATATATATATATATATATATATATATATATATATATCCCAATCGTTCCTTCCAATCTTCTATTTAATTACCTTGCTACTGAAATGAGGACCCTAATCCTGCTCTAATTATTTCTTAGCTCATGTGTAACACCTTCCGATCTTATTTTTGCTGGGCGTCCACAGTGGGGCTTCAGCCTTGGTGTCCTGGACTCTCCTGCCAAGGGTCACAGCCTTCTTGCTTTAGCAGTTTTTAAAGTACTTTGGTACAGATAACATTAGCTGGTCTTCACACAGATTCTGTAACTGAAGGCATCTGTGCTGCCAAAGCCAGCGCCTGTAATTTAAGAAGTTCAGGTTGTTCTTCATGCTTCACATGAGGAAAGCAAGGTGATGAAGAAAGGCAGACTGATCCAAAAGAAGTCTGATTGGGCAAGATTCATTATCTAAAAGAGAATGGAAGCATATCTTGAGCTAAAATTCCTAGCATCCACTGTCGTAGTTACTTTCTTGTTGCGGGACAAAAACTTGACATGCACAAGTTAATGGAGGAGAAGTTTATTTTAATTGACTATTTGTAGAGGTTTTAGTCCATAGTAATCTGTGTCTGAGAAAGGGGAGCATGGCTGAGGAGACATGACAGCCCCAGGGCATGGAAGGTACCGGGGAACAAGAGCTCCTTCTTCTTTCCTTGGTTACTGCATCCAAGATCGAAGCCTACTTGCTAGCTAATGGGTTCTCCTCTTCAGTAAATGCATCATCCACACCCAGACCATGCTAAACCCATCAGTGGACTAATGCAGTAACAAATACATATGATTCAGTATTGCATACCACCCACCATCCTATCATCCCCAAAAGTTTCCCTAGGGTGCATGAGGCTATGGGGGACATTTAGATAGAAGCCATAACATCCTGCCTGGCACTCAAAAGACTCAAGTGCATCCTGTTATACAAGAGGGATTTAATCTATCTCTAAGAGTTGCCAGAGTCCTAATAGTTTTAGCACTGCTGAGAAGTCTAGGTTCAAATCCTTCTCTGAAAATTCCAGGCAAATTCTTAGCCACTAACTCCTGTACAAATGAAGAGAAGGTAAACATTTCCAACATACAACAGCACAAGATAAACATCCCCATTCTAATAGGTTGAAATAGGGGACAGAAAGGGAGAGCAAAATCTGGCAGAGTAAATATTGGATCCTATAGTTCATGTAGCATCTGAAGCAATCTGTAGCAAGATGTTAATGCTAAAGGGATTGGATGGCCCCACCCTAACTTCACTGCTGGAGGCTTCAGCTTTTATGTCCCTCTCTGGGGTCAGCTTTGCTTCTTCCCTGAAGCTTTCATCAGATGATCTACACTCAGGGCCTTTCCAACCTTCTGGGGTCTCCACGGCACTGTTGGCTTCACATTCACAGTTTCACACATCGCCCTACTAGGGCACACTGACTGGCTTCCCAGGTCTTCTTTGCCATTCTGACTCCACAATGCTTGCATTTTTCCATGCACCTAAAAGTAGTGCCATGTGGATGCCACCAAGGTCTGCTGCCAGCTGTTGGAGTAGCCAGGTTCCTTTTCTCTTGGCTGTAGGGGTCCAGTTCTGGGATTGCTGAGCACTGTAAACCTGATCCCAAGGAACTGATTCCTGCGGCTGTCACCTTTCCAGAAGACAGTCCTTCCCCTGGGCAATTCTGAGGCTCCAAGGTTGGAGTCTTGCTGATTCTTGTTATACCTTAAGGCCATCATTTCTATTGTTTTGAAGCGTTTTGCTTTTTAAAGCTAATCTTTTCAGCAATCAAGTTCGCCTCTGATTTTTCTTTGCAGGCTGAAACTGTATTGGAGTTTTCTTTCTGGCCAAGCTCAAACATTTTAAACTATTCTGCTGGGATTTAGGATTTTTGCTCTTGATCCTCAAGGCAGAGCTGGCTCAAAGTCCCCAACAGTAGCCACATCACGACTACAACAGTAAATTTTCTTCTTTCTTTCTTTCTTTCTTTCTTTCTTTCTTTCTTTCTTTCTTTCTTTCCTTTCTTCCTTTCTTTTTCAGAACTGGGGATTGAACTCAGGTCCTTTTGCTTGCCAGGCAAGTGCTTATTCTACTGAGCTATCTCCCCAGCCCTACAACAGTAAATTTTCTTGAAATTTCTTTTGACTAATAAATTAGGGCACTGCCCTTACTTGCAGTCTCCCATGATATCTCCAGACAGAAGCAAAATCCAAACAAATCTTCAGCCAGAGAACAGCACAAATGGCCTGGACTCTAACATCCACTGTATTTTTTGTTCTGAATTGAAGCCCCTTGAGGCCCTTTCCATCTGCACTACAGTCAACATTCAAGTCTTCTAAGCTTGGACCAGAATCTACCATCAAGTTCAGCTCACAGAGTTCTAGGGCTGCTTCTGTAGCCAACACCCCTACATTTTCAAAGCTTCTTCCACAAATAGTTCCAAAGGCATTTGGACCACATGGCCAGGTATAATTGTGGATATAATTTCAATTCTCTAGTGCCCAATTCTGTCTCCGTTACTTTTGATTGCTGAGACAAAATAGTCAATGCTCACAAGTTAGGGGAGGAAAGGTTTATTTTTAGCTCATGAATTGCAGGGTTTTCAACTCATGGTAGAGGGCCATAGCAGAAAATAAGCTGTATAGAGCATGGCAGGCAAACTTTCCTTCTTCTTTCTCTTCTTATTCCATCCAGACTCCCAGCCTATTGGTTAGCGATATCCACACTCAGGATGGTCTTCACTCTTCAGTAAATCCATCATTCACTCCCAGAGCTACGCTAAACCAATCAGTCCAGTTATCATGTGCCCATAATCTCACATCACATACGCAAGATTCAGTCACTTCCCTAAAGGTCCACATACGAATAATTTGGGGGGAATATCTAGATATAAACCATAACCCTCACCTAGGAACTGGGCACTCAGCCTTTCACATAAAGAGGCAGCTGCTCAAATGGGATTGCTCATTGCCTCTGTGATTTCTCCCTCATGATTGTACTCATGTTATCTTAGAAATATTGGCCTTATTTTCCATTTGAATTATATGTATCTTCTGTGGGTTTCTTCTGTTTCTCCTCTGACCCCTACTGATTGATAATTAGCCTTAAGTTGCACTTGGTCTTCTTTTCTAGTGTTTCAAATTCTTATAAAATAAATTGCTTTAATTCAATCACTTTTGTACTTACTAAATAGATTTGAAGTCTTGTGAGACTCTGACCTATATTATAGTACCTTTATATTTCCCATAGGTTTTGCAGAATGAGGACAGAAGAAATATTGATGTATGAATGGATTCTCTAAAGATTTTTCTAAATGATAAGACATTTCATATTTTAATTTTATTTTAAAGTGGTTTAGCGTCCTTTCCATATGGAAGAATGGGCATAACTTCCGTTTTTAATAACTCCTACATAATGCCTACTGTGGGTAGAAACTCACTGAACATCTTTTGACTGTCACTGAGCATTTAGCACCGTCTGTGACATTAGTCTATTAGTGGCTGCAAGATTAATATTCTGAGAAGTTAGAAAATCATTTTCCCATGTTTCATATTGCTCTGATTCAGGTGCACTAGTCAAGTTGTTAATTTAAGTGAATTTGTCCACTCTTTATAATGATGGGCCTGACATTCCTTAATTGGACTTGTATTCAAGATGAAGAAGGATGTTGAGTAGGTCTTTTGGCTTTGTATAAATGGATAAGAACAATTTTTACCCACATGCCATCCCATGGTTTGTTTTTCTAGCACTAGACGTTTTTGTTTCTCAAAGATACTCCTGCTGTTGAGAAACCTTTTCTGATGTTAGTAAGCCTTTGAACAACATTGAATTAATTTGCTGTAGGGCTCACTGTGTTGCCTTTTGTGTGTTACTGACTCCTGTCTGGCATGCTAATTTTTCCAGGGTGGTCGAGGAGTAGAGACACTTTAGCTGAAACCCCTGCGGGTTGTCATACAAAAGCAGAGAATGGAATTAGCTTGCATGTTCCTTAATTAATTTCCACAGACTGACAGCAAAGATTAGTGAAATATTCTTCGCACAGATTTAATAAAGAACCAACAGTGTGCTGCAAAACTGTAACTTTACTAAGACCCTGAAGACTAAAAACACTGGTATAGACTGTAAAGATACTGGCACATAATGGGCCCTGTTCTTAACATCAGGCATCGCTGGCATGTAACATTTTCTTCAAACACAGTGAAAACGTTAGCCATTTTAAAAGATGCAACAGATTTTGTCAAAACACACATCTGTAACCCTAGAGCCCCCCTCCCCTACTCTCATACATGTAAGAGTCAGCACAGAGAGAACTTTTGGCCCTAGAGGGGACTTGGAGATGCTTGTACTATAGAGAAGAAGGTAGCGATGCATGGCTCAGTTCTCCATCCTTGGGACATGGCAAGGGCCCTTGCATCATTTCAGTGAGGGATAATCTGGCTTTGTAGAATCAGACTATGCTTTGAAACTTAGTTGCCCTCAGTTCCAAAGCTGCAAGAAGTTGATGTCCTGTGAGTGAGAGGATAGTCAGTGGACTCCTCATCTGGTGGAGCTAGTACCACAAACGCAGATACAGCCATCGGAAGAACATGCTGGCGAACTATGAAAGGCACCTCTCAGGGTGCGCGGTAGGCCTGAGTGTGTGTGATGCTCCAGTTATGTCATGCTCAGGGGATGAAAATTTGGCCACATTTGGAAGCATTTCCTTGTTGAACTAATGTTTAAATTTTTTATTAGTGCATATTTGTAGTACATAACATTTACATTCCTATGTGGCACTGTACACATACCCAACACACCTGAATTGCTTTTTTCATTTATGTATTTGGTACAGGGTCTCACTACACAGCTCAGACTCGTAGTGATCCTTCTGTTTTCAGCCTCCCCAATGTTGGAATTACAGGTGTGTGCCACCACGCCCATCCTCATTTGCAGGCTCATTGAGCCCTGAGGGCAGGGCCTGAGCAACGTGCTGGACCAGGAATCAAACCCTGGTCCCTTCACTTGCCAAAGCAGACACTTAGTCTGTTGACCTATCTCACCAGCCCTCTTAATTCTTTTTGGTATTCCCTTTTACTCCTCTCCTTCCTTCCCTCCATTTTTTGTTTCCATCTTCACTTGATAAAGATCTTTCTACTTGCTATTATTTACCTTTTATCTTGCTCTTTACTCACAATTTTCTTTAGATTCTCTGCCAATTGCCACTTGTTATGTCATTGCTTATATTTTAAGGAGCTTTCCTGAAATTCAGATATGTTACAACCTAGTGATGGAGCACACTGATTATGAGTTTAATTGCCAATGCTTGGGATATTTATCTAACATTTTATAGGTATGAGATCTAAAATGATTTTCTAATGCGTTAGAGCAAGCGACATTTTCCACAATAAACTTTGTACAAGATAGGCAATGAACATCACCATAGGAGACTAATTTTTAAAATGATAAAGGGAAAAGTTCACGTTTCTATTTTAAATTCATAGAAACTGAGGCTTAAAGAAAATAGTGAAACTCGATTTAAAAAAATTACTAAGACAAAAATTTTCCAACAAAGATGATCCCTAAGCAAATCTCTCTAACATAAACTTGGAGTTTGCTTATCTTTCCTATCATTTAAAAATGGTGAAATATATATGGGTTAACAATTCCAAAATAGGCTGGTTAATGGCTTTTAGTAGCAGTAGGAATGTGACAAAGACTTAGCTTGTCATGTGTTAAAAGTTGCAGATTTGGGAACATTACAACCCTTAGACTTCGAAGTGTGTACAATCCTTAGATGGTTTTCAGCACCTCTTTGCTGAGGTTATCACAGCCCCGTAGAGACAGACTTACATGCCGTAAGTCATATAAAGGTCATTTTTGTACCTCTCTTAAGCAATGTCATCTTCTGCCATGACTTTTGCTGTTATCCATAGCAGTCACTTGTAGGGATGACTCCAGCAAGAGTCCTGCCCGGCACACTGCTTACTCCATGTTCAGCACTTGAAAGTCCTGCAGGCCCTTCAAACTAACGGGCTTATATTTTAGATAATTAATACTGTAAAATGCATACATCAACGTGCAGTATAAACTTAGCTTTGGAAAAAGAATCATCTGTCTTTTCTGTCCCTTAATCTCTTCTGTTTCAGAATTATACCAGTCATAACCCAGCTAATCCAGTTAGAATTCAAAACATCATCACCCTTGAGTGTTTCCTGTCCTTTAGCTTTTCATGTCTGACTGATAATCACATCGTGCCTGTGTTCCTCTGCATGCTCTCTCAGATGCCTTCTGATCTCTGCATCCCCTGCAGCCTCCCTCTTCAAGCTGCCACGACCTACAACCCTGCCCCTGTGCCCTGAGCTCTCCAGTTTAAGTATAGCCTGGAGTGAAGTAAGATTTCTAAAATACAAGTCTGACTTTACAACTCTACTTGAAGCTGTTTAGGAATTCTCTAGTTCTTTTTCAAAGGGAAAACATAATTCGTTTATGTAGGTAGACAGCACTATAAGGTTAGCTCCTCGTCCACTGTTCTAAATTGCTCTGCTATTAACTCCTTTGAGCCTGAGGTCTTTGCTGCATCCTAGCATTCAGTGCCTCCGTGCAACCCGCCTACCCAGTCTGTGCACGTGTGAGTCTTTGCCTAGTGACACACTCTCCTCGCATCAACAAGCTACCTTAATATTGTTTTGAAATTCCAGAAAATCATGCTTTTAAGGAAGATTTCCTGAACCTGGACTAGAAAAAACGTTCTTCCCTCGCAGAACATTTGTGTAATTTATTTAATGACTGTGTGCTGACTTTTCTGCATACCTCTGTACCCCCAAAGTCTGAACGGTTTTTGAGTTAAGACCATGTGGTTTTCTTGTTTACTGTTAGATCCCTCGCACCTACCAATGTGAGAACCACTCACACACTTGGAATCAATGAGTGGATATTAATTCTTAGAAAGTATTTGTTGAAGAAAAGGAACATTCATTATTATGTTAGCTCTCTGCTACTTAGACCTGAGGTAATCCAGTTAAGAAAAGGAAATGTTTCTTTTGACTCCCTTGAAGGTGTCAGTCCACAGTCTGCTGCTCCAGTTTTCTGGGACTGTGGACACGCAGCACATCATGGGGAAACAAGTGATGGAGCAAAGGTATTCACCTGTGGTGGCCGGAAAGCAGAAGAGGTGAAGACAGGGGATGAGGAGGAGGATGGGGGCTCTGCAGTCTACAGGAGGGCACACCCTCCATGGCCTGAGGCTTCCACTACACTCTATCTGTTGCAGTTACTCATGCCATCCTGAAAACAAGCCTTTCACACCTGAGACTTATGGGCCATCCAGATGCAAACTACGGCAGTTATGTTGTGCAGAGGCCCCATCCCAGTTCACTGATAACCAGGGAGTCTGTGAAGTGTCATGCTTCTTTTTCCAAAGCTAAGTTTATACTGCACATTGATGTATGCATTTTACAGTATTAATTATCTAAAATAAAAATATCATTGATTTCCTTATGTTTAATTATGCATTGTATGGTAAATTTACCATTATCTTTGTTTTGCTATGACTAGACAGCTTGCTTTTGTACTTATCCTGCAAGACCTCCATGGAAGCTGAATGATCAAAAGAATGCTAAGCCAATATTTTCCAAGAATATTAGTTGCTTTTCATAGTAACTACATAGCCCAGAGTCACTTAAACCTATGGAAGAAAGGGGGGCAGAATTTTGCTTTCATGTTTTTCTTTGTATTATTCTTGTTAAATGTATAGAAGAACTATTGAGATGACTTCCAAAACCAAACCAATAGAAACTCTCATTGAATGAGAAGAATTAGGGTCTTCTGTATTTTGAAGGGGTGGGGGAAAGGTCATATTTGGCAAGGTCATATTCACCTTTATATTTGAGAATATTTCCTGGCATTGGATTTTAGGTATTGATAGATGAAAGGTAGATGAAACAACTATAGTGTTTTGGCTTTCTGAGTTTTACATACTTCTATATTTATTTATTCTTCATGCAGATGCAGTTTTTGGGGATGTAGCCAAGATATATAAAGTGTAATTTTTAAGTTTAGATATTAAGACAAAACAAAACAAACAACAAAGTAGGCCAAAAAGGTTTTTTTTTTTCACAGATACTTTCTATTAAAACATCTACTTGTAAATGTGCTGGTTGTGAAGTACTGAGATTATCTTATTCATGAGTATTAAATTTTATTTGTTGTCTTTCTTCCTTTATTCAATCTCAGTCACTAGAGATCCTAGTGGTTAAGACTCGGCTGCTTTGGCCAAAATTCACTTTTCTCTACCTTATCAGGCACTGCTGTTTTTTTGTTTTGTTTCAGAACCAGGGATTGAACTCAGGCCCTTGCACTTATCAGGCAAGCACTTATTCTACTGAGCTGTCTCCCCAGCCCCGTGGCACTGCTCTCCTTCTCACACGTGAATGTGGTATGTAGCGGCCATTGGGCTTTGACTTTCAGACTGCAGGGGAACAGCACATTGTGGAAAAAACAAAATTAGAATTAATTAAAATGAGATTTTAAGTAATGTATTTTGTGTTTAGCTTAGGTATCTTTTAGCATACCAAGCAAAAACTAGAATTTATTCAGTAATTAAATCATTGAGCCAAAAAAAAAAGGCTATGTCCAGAAGTTAAAACTCTTAGTTAAAACTAAGAACAATTTACTTCACAAATAATAAGTAAAAAAAAAAAAAGAAGTTTGAATAGTCCAGCCCTGGTACTTCTGAAATGAAAACTGCTAGTCCTCTTTTTTACTTAAAATTTTAAAGATTAATTAATCAAGGAATTAACTGTACAAGGTCTTGCTACACAGCTCAGACTTGCAGTGATCCTCCTCTCTCCGCCTTTCCAGCAGCGGGATTATAGGCATGCAATACCACACCCAATTTCTGTGGCCTGCATAGTGTGGCTGGGGATTCCCCGACTGGTATGGCATGTGGTACCAGGGATCGAACCCAGGTCCTTGCGCTTGCCAAGCAGGCACTTAGACCACTGAGCTATTTCCCCAGCCCCCAAAACAACTAGTCTTTGCAGCAGTCTAGTAACATAAAAGAATTGTTCCCAAGTTTTACTCAGCAAACTTTTCTAGGCACATTCATTTTTACTTAAGGAGAGTGGAATAAATTGTGATGATAATATTGTAAGTGGGTATTTGTAAACCTTCCCATTACAAATGCTACAAAAGTAGCAAACAATTTTTAGATGTAGAATTTGTAATAAAGGGAAGCTAGGCCTGTAATTACAGCTCTGTGGACGGCTGAAGCAAGAGAATTCCAAGTTCGGATCTAGCCTGGGCAACTTAGTGAGGCCTGTGACAAAATGTAAAAAATATTTTAAAATGGGCTAAGTGGGCAGTTCACTATAGAAGGTTTGGATTCAGTCTCCAAGGCCCATCTCCCCAGTACAACAGAAGAAGAAAAGAAAATGATATCCTCAAAAACGTAAAGTAAGAGAAGAACAAAAACCAAAGTTCCAGGTAAAGTGGACAATCCTGTGGCTACACTTACTGGGCCACATTTGATTGGCTACATAATGACGAGAGAGAGCGAGCTGAAATCTCAAGGAAGAAACCTGGATACTAACATTGTCTTAGTTAATCTTCTTTCGTTGCTAGGACAAATACCTCATACCCAAAATGAAGTAAGGAAAGGTTTATTTGGCTCACAATTACTGGAGGTTTCAGTCCATATTCAGCTGGCTCCAAGGCAGAGTGGCACATGGCAGAGGGCAACAGTTCATGGCGGCAGAACAGAGGCAACCGAGCAACCAGGGGAGTAGAGAGCAACAGCAGGAGTCTGTCTCTCTGTCTCTCTATCTCTCTTTATATTACATTCAGGCTCTCTGCCTCAGCCTATCTGCCTTAGGCCGCACCCATAATCCCAGCCGTACTCAGACTGATAACCCTAACCATACTAAAACACATAATTCCAGTGGATCAAGAGTCAAGTAATCCCAACAGTACTCAGACCCATAGTCCCATCAGTACTAAAACACATAATCCCGGTGGATCATGACTCATGTCTAAAACTCTAGAAGTCCCCACCCCATGATTGCATGAGGCTTTGGGGGGACAACTAGACTTAAACCATAGCAAACATGGTCATGGGTGCTAGGACTTGGGTATAGATGTCCCCCCAAAGCCTCCTATGGTCCTAGGTGGGGCTTTCTCACATTTGGCTGGATTTAGCATGTGACTGATTCACGCATGATGGTAAGATTCAGAGTGGGCGACTACCAAAGCAGTCTGCGGATTGGCTTGGCACTGTCCCAGTCCCAGCAGACTGGGTGCAACACAATGGCAGAGAGTGGCTGGTCTTCCCTTGCTTGCTTGCTTTTGCTGTCTTCTGCTTGCTTTGCTGGCTGTACTCCACGATGCCCCTCTGCCATGCCGCCCTGCCTCAGAGCCAGCCAATTATGGACTAAAATGTTTATATACTTCGAGCTACAGTGAACTTTTCCCTCTTTAATTGGGTGTTGGGTATTTTGTCTCACCAATGAGAGAAAAGTAATTAACATGAGTTGGAATAAAATTCATTCTCTAGTAGAATTATTGTTTATGCCTGAACTCTAGATAAGGAATAAACAATGTTAATTGACTCTCTCAGATGTGAATTTTAGGTTCTAATTAATACTTTCTATTTGGCATTGATAATACTTAAATAAAAGAAATATTAAGAGAGAAATTAGTCCTGGCACACATAAATGCACAACTGCTCTGAGGATTCAATTTCTGACCCAAAGGTATACATGTTTCCCACATACAAAGTTCTATTGAAAATGAGTTAATAACCCAAAAATATTATGCACAACAAAATGTGTACCATGAGTAAAAGGCAGCT
>PVKN010013894.1:0-19595 GCA_004027915.1 Capromys pilorides | reverse complement strand
ATTGTTTCTACTATAATTAAGATTTGCATGCATGTGAAAAATAACCAGAAGGTGATTCAAATGAGAATAATCATTTTACAAGAAGTTGGAGTTGGGTGGGTCTTTCTCTTAGTTTAATTTCCACGAATGTTATCTATGTTTGAAATTCTATCTTTAAAAGCCCTTTTTTGAGTCAGAGCTACATAGTGAGACCCTGTAACAACCAAATACATTTAAAACAAACAAATAAATAAATAAATGCCCCTCTTTGAATTGAAAGAAGAAATCAAGCTTTGTTCCTCATCACTTGCATTGTCCTTGTCTAGCACAGACTGTGGGAGCCATGGATTTGGGCCTCTCGCCTGATCCTAAAGAGTTCTGTTAGTCTTTGTATCTCCATAACTGAAGGTGGAATTTCCCAAAGATAACTGAATGAAGAAGTACTGCATGTCTGTTTAACAGAGACAGCTCTGTGGAGGTAGCCCATCAGGGTCAAATCAAGTGTCACAGCTCCCAGTGCTCTTCTTATTTGCCCTCTGCTTGCCTTATGTCCAGGGTCTGTGCCAAGTTTCCTTTGGGTGACCGCCTCTTCTCCTCAACCATCACATTCTAGGTGGCTCTGAGTTGGAGTAGACAATCTAGGTGTGAGTCAAACTGCATCTCATTAAAACTGTAAAGGGTCTGAGATTTTACTCTGCTTGTGAGAAAACAAATTAGCCTGTCATCTCAGGAATGCTGACTGAAGACAGACTACACATACATGCACATATACTCACACACACACACACACACACACACACACACACACACATACACTCTATTCAAAAGCAGTAGCTACAATACCAGCATATTTGTACAAGTTACCAAAAATACAACTACACAGAGCAATCAGAGGGCCAGATGCACTTGCTGTGTTGTGGAAGAGAAACTTGGGACCAAGAGCCTGCCCATTTTAATCAGGCAAAGAACATTTTAGCCAGCCACAGACAAGCCACTATGCCATCCATGTCAACCCATAAATCTTATCCTAATAAGCTGCCTGTGTTATGAGTTACAGATCTGTGCAAGGTTGGGATGACAAGCCTCAAAGCTTGGTATGTCCAACAGGCACGTTCAAGGCATGCAGGGCTGTGTATTCCTGAATGGTAGCATATTTTCCTGAACTTATGTAGGTTGTAAATATGTGCCAGCTAGAACAACAGACACAAAATCTTTGAAGCTTTGGTTCAAGTGAAAATCATCTTACTCCTCCCAACTGAGAATTTAGTTCTGAGCCATCTTTTGACCAATAGAGAACGTCCTACATGAGAAGAGCGGGTCACCTCAAGGAAGAGAAATAAGAAATGGAGAGAACAAGGAAACAGATTCTGACGACATCACTTGCACATTGTATGAAGTCAGGATTAAAACCAAGATACCTACCTTCAGAATCCTCAGTTATGTGAGCCAATTTGGCACACTATCCTGTCACTTGCCACTATAGAGTCCCAGTGATCACAAATATCAATGCAAACTTATATTCATCGGTGTTCTCCAGAAACATACAACCAATAGAATGTGTGTGGGGGTGAGTAGTAATAGGGAGAGAAAAGGGGAGGGGACTTCCACAAACTTCACTCATGCATTTATGGAAGATGGTAAGTCCCAAGATCTGCAGCCAGCAAGCTGAAGAGCCAGGAGAGCCATGGTACAGTTCCAATAGGAAATCTAAGAGGCATGAGCTTCAGAAAGAGCTGACATTCTAGTGTATGTCTGAAGGCAGGAAGGATATGAAGATCAGAGATGGTGAAACTTCTAGAGACCAAGTACCCAAACTACAGCCCAAAATTCATTTATTGCAAAGTGTCAACACTGCAATTAATCCTGGATACTAAAATTTTAGTTCAGAAAAAAACCTCATACATTGGCATCTTTTGTATTAAAAGAAAAAACACGTTAATATAGCTGTCAGTAATACAAATAGCTTTCGATTGAAAGGTGAAAATTTTATTTGTTATATACTTTTGTACGATGAATGTGATATTTGCTGCTGCATGCATGCTGATAACTTGTCAAGCCTTGGCTCATACTTGCTTAGCCTGAGAGTAACACACCCAGGAGTCAGATCATCTGTTAGTATTTCTCCTATCAGATTTGATATAATTCAAAGCTGAAAACAGCTGCACGCAAGCATAAGATGGTCCAAACAAAGTAAGAAAAGTGACCTCAAGTGCTTGCCTTGACTTGATGTTATCCGGCGCACAGTCCCACAAGCGAAGGATTTTGTTTTTAGAACTATCACTCTGCAGTCTCTTCACACTCTACCTTCTCCAGTGTTGCACACAAGTATAGTTTGTTTCCAAGTAGAGCTTTCTTGAAATTCCAGTAGCTCTATTTCCAGATTTCCAAAAACTAGTAAGCAGGAAAGATCAAGTTCTTCAAATGTGTCTTTATCTAGAGAGGCAAGAAAGCCCACAGTTGTCTTCATCTTATGGAACTGAAAAAAAAAAACAAAAAAAAAACAAACCTAAGATTGTTCTTTGTAGTACTCTGTTAGAGAACTCCTTGTAGATTTCTTAATTGCTTGTAGGAGTGTCTGTAGAATTTTCTAAATGCAGTTTTAGACTTGGAAAATATTTCAGCTTCCTATTTTCAAGGTCTCTTTCAAAATCTGCAATTTCATCTCAAATGTTTTAGTACTGTAAAACATCCTCTCTGCTGTTTCTGTTACACCTTTTAGTTTTTAGCTCAGTACATTGTAGTGTAAAATTTGAAGAAAAAAACACATGAAATCATTAAGCTGGGCTACATAAATGAGCTGAGGATATCCCTGCCATTTTTTATTTGCAAACAGTGTGATTTCATTCAAGAAAGCCATATATCCTTCTAGGACTCATGCTCTGCTCAGCCACTTCACATTATTATACATACCTGAACTTCACCAAGAAGTGCTTTGAAACTGGTTCACAATTTTGTGACATTTTTTATAGTATTTATCTACTTTTTTTTCTGCTTTCCCTGGTACACAGAACTTCTTAAAGTATAAAAAATGATCCCAAATGACTGAATGTTTTGCTTCTGTGGTTAATAAAGAACTAAGGGCCTGCCAAATGGTTCAGCGGATTAAAGTGCTTGCAAGCAGGTGTCAGGGCTGGGGGTTTGATCCCCAGCCCTGCCATGCCAGCCCTGCCCCCAGGGTGTGCTGAGATGGTAATTGAGACTGGGCATAGTGGCACACACCTATAATCCCAACACTTGGGAGGCTGTAAACAGGCAGATCTCTATGAGTCCTATCTAGTGGTGAGACCCTGAACACCCTGTAGACCCTTCCCTAAAATAAAAAATAAAAAATAAAAAATAAAAACCTATATGAAACCATACAAGGTTCTCCATCACTATTAATTGAAACCACTTTTCCTAGTCTATGTCTTGTGACAAAAAGCCTCCACATAGTATTGTAGATTTCTATCTATTATGTTCTTCCATGCAAAGACATCAGTTTTTCTAGCTCTTGTGATACCATCAACATCATAACACAAGTATTGCTACCCTTGCATGGTTATATCTGTACTTTTATCCAAGTACATGAAGCACCAGAGACTGCCTTTTTGAGTCAGTGAAGAGCTGCTAACACCACTTGCCATACTGCACTTAATCTTTAATAGTATTTCTGCTAAGCGATATCATTGCAGAGATGCATTACACAGCTGTGAAATGAAAAAGGGAATTACTCCAAGACTCTATAGTCACTTTGATAAAATCTCCCACAGTGAGGGGCTTACCATGTTTTGCCTTCCACTGAAAGTTAAAAGCTGGTAACTGTTAGATGATTTACTCTAGAAAGGCAATTATGAAAACTAAAATATTGGAAATGTTAATTTCTCAATTCCTCCTCAAGAAACTGTTTTCTTTCAGTTTGACCAAGTTTGACACTACTTTTGTGGTTGACCTCAAAGTACTTTCTGACACTTGATATGTGACACACATTATTTTGACTACACAAAATATGTAACCATTGGTCTAGGCCTCTTGTAATGAGCTTTCACTGTTTGTTTTCTGTTTTGTTGTAGAGTGTTTTGTTTGTTTGTTTGTTTGTTTTGGTGTTCATAACTTGGAGTCTACAAAAACACAAACCACAGAAAGCCCCCAAGGCAAGTCTATTCATATACCGGAAATAACTAACATTCAGTTAATACTAAGCAGTTGAGTACTCCCTGAATCAGCAGTCTCCAGCAGTGATTCTCGGCTTGGGTTCCCTCTGGATTTGCTGAGCACAAAAACAAGGGGGAAGTGTTTCACTGACCACCAACTTTTGACCTTCTCTAAAAAAGGCATCTGAGTGCATTCATTACCTTATGGAGGCTTTTGCTAAAATCACAGCCACTTCAAACAAATATCACCAACTACTGCTACCCTTGTGTGATTATATCCTTGCTCTCACTTTCATAAATTCTTCATAAACAAGTAAATATGATGTTGCAGATTCAAACTGTCAGGGAAACAGCACAACATTAAGCAATCAGTCTCAGGTTGGAGAGATAGCTCAGCAGTATAAGCTTCTGCCTGTCAAGTGCAAGGACTTGGGTTCAATTCCCAGTACCATATGCTGTGCCTGCCCCATGGCAAGCTGGCCACCCAAACCGTGTGTGATGGCACAGACCTGTAATCCCAGAATTGGAGAAACTGAGAACAGAGGATCACTGAGTCTGAGCTGTGTATGGAGACCTTGTACCAAATCAATTGATAAAAAAAAATATAAAAAATTAAAAGAATGTCTGAATTAAAACATCTCTGCTAAATATTAAGATACTAAATGTCAATTTTTCTTAAACTGAACACTAAAACCTATGTTAAGTAAAACAAACGTATTAAATTCATAGCCAATCTAGGTAACTGCGTACAATCTCCTTGGCAGCGCATTGACCGGCCATGCGACATCTCAGGCTAATCAGTCATGGTTTGTGATGTCATGGCCTGGCCCTGTCGCTCCTTTCTTAGCATGCATATGACTCTATGTGCTCTGTTATCACATGCTGACAAAGCAGGCTATGCCCACTGCAGCACAGGTGCCATTGGTTCATCACCACTGTCCTAGGCTAAGGCTTTCAGGCAGGAGGAAATGTCCTCTTACTGAAAGCAGGATTGATCGTTCTGTTTTATCCATGCCTCCAGCACCATAGGTCAGGCCCACCGACATCATGGAGGACAGACTGCTTTCTTCAGAGGACAGCTCTAACACTAACCTCCTCCTGGAACACCTCCATAGACATACTTAGAATTATGTTTCACCAAGACTCCCTAACCAGTCATGTTTCATCCACCCTGCAACTCAGTCAAGTGAACACACAAAAACCATCACAAAATTTTTACTACTTAACCAACTTTTTCAAATATCACAACTCTACTCGACAGTCTTTTCCCCAATAAATGTTAAAGTCCCTAACTGACTCAATTCCATAAAATTTGTTCAAGTTTCTTGGAAACGTAGGACACTTGGGTGGACCACTGGTTGATTTATTTCATCAAAAGTTTAATCGGGTTTTAAGCATTTAGAACAGCATCTAAATGTGGTAGTACATGCCTATAATCCCAGCATTTCGGGGTGGTGCTAAGTCAGGAAGATTATAAATTTGAGGCCAGACTCAGCTATGTACTAATTTAGCAAGTCCTTCTAAATCAATCAATCAATCAATCAATCAATCAATCGATCTATCAATCCTATCAATCAGAGAATGTAGCTTAGTGCAAATGCACTGGGTTCAATCCTCAGTAATGGAAAGAAAAAAAAAACCCAAAAACTTAGAATTGCATTTTCATAATTGTGTGTTTTCTTAGACTAACTCTCTTAATAAGGTGGGTAAAACATTTCTGTTATAAGTGTAATTCTCCCATACATACTTTGCTTGTTCTACCAATAAAAACAGGAACAGAAAAAAAGGGGGGGGGGTAAGATAAAATTACTTTGGATTGTCTCATGGTATTTTAAACTTTACACACACATCTACTTGATACTTTTGCTTGCCTGGCTTTTATCACAGACTTTGCTGTTTAATTGTATTCTTAGTTGAAGCTTTAGGGGAAATAGCCAGCTAACATTTCAGTAAAATTATGAGCATATCCAGGCTTTTCTGCATCCTTTTATTTCTTTTCAATAATTTTCAGAGAGCTCATACAGAACAGTGTAGACAGTTAATTTTTCTTTCTTTTAATCTTTTTTTTTTAAATTTATTTATTTGTTTGCTTGTTTTGTTTGTTTACTTATTATTATTTATTTATTTTGTGGCTGGCTCAGCCTGCCCTGGTGGTGAAGCTGGCACAGCATGTAGTGCCGGGGATCGAACCGCAGTCCCTGCAGTTGCCTGAGCTTTCCTAAGCAGGCACTTTAGACCACTGAACCATCTCACCGGCCCCTAATTTTTCAATGGCAATCCACATGGACAAGGCACCAAATATCAATACTTGTTCACTTCCAGTGGTGGCTATATTGGTACTCATTGCACTATTTTCCCAACTCTACTATATCAACCGTTTTTCTTTTGTGTGTGTGATTATACACCTGTATTAACAGCGTCATGGAAAGGCGAAGCAAGATGCAAGCACTGCACATTTCAGTGTTTTAGCGAGGCCCTGACTTAAAAGCCCTATACTGAAGAGAGAGAGAGAGACAGACACACAGACATAGAGACAGAGATACATAGATGGACCAACATGAAGAGGTGCTGGGGCAGAACACTTGCTTAATATGCTTGAGCTGTGAATTTTATTCTCAGTACTGGAAAAAGTTTTCATATTAAAAAGTTGAAGGATAAAAAAATAAAAACATCTTGTAAGTTTTCCACCATAGTTTATTGAGATTTTGAGAATTTTAAAGTAGCTTGGGTAGCAGGCATGGTGATACAAGCCTGTAATTTCAGCACTCTGGGAGCTGAACAAGGGAGAATCACAAGTTTGAACAGAGCTTGGGCAATGTAGCAACTTGGCAAGACTGTCTTTAAAAAGGGCAGAAGATGTACTTTAGTGTGAAGGCTCTTGGTTCAAATTCTCAGTACAGTGATAAACAAGTGGATAAAATAATACAAATATTAGATTTAATCTGTTATGCACTGACTCTGTACAGGATTCATCGTATGCGACCTGTAGAAACTTTCTTTTCATCAGAATACACAACCTATCTGCCAAGAGACCATCCGGGAAGGAAACAAGCTTAGGAATGAACCCTGAGTTTCAATAGAGGGGCACGTTCAGCTTCCTCTAGTATCTCCTGCTTTGGCTATAGCATGGGAACTCCCTGTTCTTCCAAAAAGTTCTGGGAAACTTCCCTACTGCTCTGTCTTCTGGCAAAAGGACTAGGAGGAAACCTGTCCTCTCACTTGCTCCTGGAGTTAGGAGAGCTGAGGCTGTGGCTCAGGCCTGAGCCTCTTAGCCTCTTCTGTCACCTGCTAGTGAACTGTATGGCTCCCTCTTCATATTCTCTTTGCTGTGAGTTAGCCCACTACAGGGGCTGCTCACTTCCGGCCTCCACTCCTCAGCCTGAGCCTGGTGTGTTAGTCCAGAGAAACAGAAAGCTATAGCTCGGGCTTGGACCAAAGTGTGTTCTCTAATCTACCAGTTTTACCTTAAATAAAACTGATACTGTATTGCAAGGAGGCTGGGCTCGATGCACCATTTAGGTGATTTAGCAGCTGAAGGGGAGGATGAGTATCATCAGTATCATTCGAACCTTCATAATTGCCAAGGATTTGAGAGAAAAGGCCCTGGGTAGACTACCATGTAACCAAGTTGCTGATAACAAGTTCCCAAGAATGTACCCATTTGAAAGATTAAAGCCAAAAGTAAATAAGGTTCCCCTTGTCTCCCCCATCCCATCAAACAATGTAAGGCAGTTCTGGTTGCAAGACATTATGTACAACATAAATGGTGATGTGTTAGCTGCCAGACAGACCTCAAGCTTTTCCTTGAGCTCTAGCTTCTTAGGGGACATTGTGATTATACACAAGCCACGATGCATGTTGGCAAAATACAATAATTTCAAATTTTTATTGTCAAGATTATGAGTATGCTGTGATGATGTCCATTGAATAAAAAAAAAAACGAAAAATAACTTACTGAGAAACAGAAAATAGTACATGAAAAATGAAAAAAAATACATGTTCCCCAAAAGAAACACTCAATTCTATAAGCATAATAGCTATTTCTAAATTAATTTATTGTTTTACTGTTATTCAAATAAAAATCTCAGTGAACTATTTCAGAAACTTTTAAAATTTCTGAAAATCATTATTTTTAATTTTTGTTTTGAGTTACTGGGGGCTGTGTGCACCGCCTTCACCCCAAATAATATCCTCAACCTTTTTTGGGAGGTAGGATCTTGTCCAGTCACTAACTCCACTTCCCAGAGTGCTGGGATTACAGGTATGGCCACCACACCCAGTTTCACTTTAACTTTTTAAGAAAGACTTTTAAGCAAATAGAAAGTTAGAAAACTTATAAAATGAACACTATTCACTACTTGAGTTTAATAATTACTAATATTTTGGGCTGGGAAGATTCTAAGTGGCATAAGCACCTGCCTTGTAAGCACAAGATCGTGAGTTCAGTGCCCTGCCACTGACACTGCAACCAGACATACTGGCATATGTCTGCAATCCCAGTGCTGGGGACATTGAGACAGGAGGATCGCTATGAGTTCAAGCTGTGTAGTGAGATCCTGTATCACACACAAAAAAGAAGAAATATTGTTTTGCTATTTGTCTATATGTCTATGTGTGTATAATTCTACATATGCGTGTATGCATATACCTGTATATGTACTATGTACAGCTGTACATATTTATCTCATTTAAGCTTGTTTTACATCTCACTGAATCATATAAAATTAAGCTGCAAATATCCTTGCATTTTACTATAAATAGTTCGATATATATATATCTTCAAGATAAAGACATTTCATGTCTGAGAAAATTAACAGTACTTCCCTAGTATTTATTTCATATTTAAATTACATAATTGTTTTATAAATATCCTTTATTACTTCTTCACCTGTAAATTAGAATAATCAAATATTATAAGTTACATTTAGTTATTAACTCTTTTTTTTTTTTTTTTTTTTTTACTGCAGAGCAGTCCTTCAGTGTGGGTTCAGGTTTCACTTCACCTGGGTAAAAACTAAGGATCATACTTCCTGCATCTTGCAGTAAGAACATGTTTAGTTTGATGAAACCACCGACAGTTTTCCGAAGTGGCCATGTTACCACTCTCCTTAACCTCCAAGCTGGGTCCTTTTCCCTTGTGGACATTGTGGAATAAATAAGTGTGGCAGGGCTTTGATTAAATGGAGAGGAAAAGTTTACTTTTGATCAAGCATAGATGCAGCAGGCTGACTCACAAATTAACTTCTCAACCAGCTTAAAGTGGAGAATTCATTGACAAAAAGGAAATGAGAAGAAGAGGTGGTAGTAAGAATGTCTTTTCTAGGAATGGGTAGAGGTTTTCTGGGAATTCAGATACCATCTCTTTTTGTGCTTTTTCTCATTCTTCCCAGGTATACTGGCAACTGCTAACTGTTGTGGCACTGGGGACTGAGGGATTTAGCGTTAAGAGAAGACCGTGATGAATTAGAGCTGACCTTGCTATCCACCTGGCAGCCATCTTAGATCTAGTCAGCTTTAGTGCACCAAAAAGGAACTTCTCACTGTTACCCATAAGTTTATGATTCTCTCCCTGGACTCAGACGGAAATCAGGAATCAAGAAAATGCAAATCTTCCAGCAATCTTAATGGCACCAGGTGACACAGAATATTGATAGATCCCTAGAACTGACATAGGCAAGTTTTGGTCCCTGTTGCTGCCAGCTGCTGCACTCTGATGCCAGGTTGTGCCGGACCCCATAGGTTGACTCTGTTAGCTGCGCTACCACTGCTGGCCACTGTGGGCCGACTTTGCCAGTGGTCACTCTCTGCTGCTAGTCTCCATTGTTCATTTGTCTTGGGAGCTGTATAGTGCTAACAGGCCCTACAGTTTATTGCTCTTTCTTTTGAGTTGATTCACACGATGCAGGAAAAGAATCCCAAGGAACACACTGCATCAGTAATAAATCCCAAGTGGTGTACAGGACCATGAAGACAAGTCTATTGCAATAGGGCCAGGGCTATAGCTGCAGATTTGGTAGGCAGCATAATGTGCAACACCTGTACTGTTGTGCAATCCCACCAGCAACAAGCCAGGCTTTTTCAGTAGGATGATATTATTTACAAAGCAATTTTACCTATTTTAGCTATACCTAAATTACAGGAAGACATATTTCTTCAAAAGTAAATTCATATTACCTCCTAGGTATGCTGTAGATGCCTATGCGAGCATTACTACCAAATAAAAGCCATTAGTCATTTTTTGCCCATTCAGTGAATTGCACTAATTTATTTATATTCATCAAACTTTCAAAATACCCTACATGACAGATATTGGCTGGACATGGTGGTACCTGCCTGTAATCCCAGATCTTGGGAGGCTGATGGAGGAGGATCACTGCAAGTTCAAGGCCAGCCTGGATTACATAGTGAGACATTGTCTCAATGCCCCCTCCACAAAAAGGCATTGCCATGCATATTTTACTAATTGGAAACTGAGACTTAGAAGAGTCAAATAGATTATTCAGGACGACAGAGATTCAAACCCAGGCTGGACTGTTGGCATATCTTGGATTTATTACACTTTACCACACTGTACTCCCGTTATAGGAATTGTCATAGAAAATTATGAAAGACTTTGAAAGGGAGAAAAAAGAGAAATAGATTTCTGAGAGGTGTGGCTCAGTAATTCTGAATATTCTCCACTTTTCATTTTCTTGAGCTATATACAATAAAAACAATAAGGAAAATTAATCTTGTCCACATAACTGCAATTTTTTGTGTCTGATGAGAGACAATCCCCTGTGGATGTGCATCTATTTGCAAATTCTTTCCAGCATTCTTTCCATTCTGCCTATATCTCATGCATTCATTTTAATTTCCCTTGGAGGATAATATTAAATATAATATTTTACTGAGTTTTCTCCTTAATCTGTCATTTAAATTCTTTGACGGATGTGAGTCATATCCTGGGTATTGAACACAGGGAACACTGGGCCATATCCCCAGCCCTCACCTTTTTAAAATTTCATTTTGAGACAGAGTCATGTGAAATTGCCCAAACTGGCCTCAAACTCAAAATCCTCCTGCCTCGGCTTCTGAAGGAACCCCAGATGCCCAGCCAGAAGTGAATTTTTGGTTTGTATACAAGACATGATTTTATCCTTAAAATTTTATTTTAATACATGTAATGTGTATATGCATACCACTACCAAATGCTGCGTTACTGTTACTTCATTATCATGCTCCATCTTTTGTAGCCTAGGTATCCACAGTACCATCTGGCTGCGCAACGTGGGGGCTCTGAGCATTCTGCATGCCTCAGTCTCCTTGGTTGACTATCTGCCTTTTGAGATTGAGGGTTCAGTGGGTTCTTCTCTCAATTCTTTTTGCAGCATTAGCACTGTGCCATTTCAGATACCCCAGTGAGATTTTTTGGGAGGGCCTCTTTTTGATACAATTAAAATTATTTGCTTATGGATACTGTAAAAATAAGCTGCTATGGGGGGGAGGAAAACACACAATAGTAGTGTAACAGAAGTATTCTCCTGCAGCGCTCAGAACACTTGACTGTATGATAGGTTGGCATTTATTTTGTGGATTGCTCAGGATGCTGGTTTCTCTTCTTGCCAGCTTCAAGCCATTGAAAATTTTGCCTTATTCTGACCTGACTAGGCTGGGGACATGTTAGGGACATGTTCTTCTCTGAAGAGGAAGCATTGTTAAAAAATTTTTTCAGAAGAGCAGAAAGTTGAAATTGCTAGTCAAACTTTACTTTTTAGAATCCTGAAGTTTCAGAGAAAAAAGAGATGCAGACACAAAGAATCATGCCTTTATTTTACAGTTGAAACTGAACTGCAGAGAAATTAGATAACTTAACCACAGTAGCAAAGCTGGCTGAAGGCCTCAATAGACATAGGGTGGCACCTTCCTCATTCCTGATTCAGACCTCCTCCCATTACACATACTATTTCATTGACCTTGGTCTTCAAGAATTCTAATTAGCACAGTAGTTAACAAATAACTACAACATACCTTATGCTTCTGGCCTTCTCTGATCTTATGTAATTCATAAAAGCTTTTTCTTTTACACATTTATAGGGAAAGTCAAGGATAAGGTCAAAGTAGGCAAATTTAAATTACAACTTGCATATTTTAAGTTAATGTCAGATTTTTGCTATTTTTCTCAGAGGCTAGACTAAGACAAATGACAGTCCACACATTCCATCCTCCTCTGCACACCAAAGCCCTGTGGCTTTTTCTCTTAACTCACTCAAGTTAGACCTGGGTTGCCTAATGGATGGTGAGCACACATTTGTTTGTTTACCTCATTAAATAATGACTAACAAAATAGCCAACTATTAAGAATCCTGCATTTATTACCTCATTTGCATTCAAATTAGGTTTTTAATCAAAAGGAAGCTTGAAGATAGCTGCCCACAAGAGCCTAGCTTCAAGTTTAGAAAACTTTAGGCCTACACCATCTCCTGGACTTTCAAATTTTCAACATGATGAAGCAGAACAGATCTTTTCTTCTTTCACTGCTGAGAACAGAACCCGGGGGCCTTACAGCCTCTACCACTGAGCGACATCCCCAGTTTAAGATATTGTTTATTTCAGCAATCTGAATTCAAGCTATCTCATTTAGTGGAAGTGGTAAATATAATTTGAAACAGCTGCCAAATAAGATTGTAACTTAATTAGTGGCAGGGAGTAAAAGATTGGAGATCGTCTCCAAGGAGTTCGTGAGGCTGTCTTATAAGGTCCCTCTCGGCCACCCTGCCACACACACTGAGGTCAACAGCACAAGCTAATCTACATGCAGGCCAGTTTCCTATACAATGAAGTGTGGAAAAAGAAAGTTCCTACTTCTGTTACAGTTATCTGTTGTGCTGTTTTCACATCAGGCTTCACAAATTTTCTCCTTTGTAGTAATTAATTCACTGTGTAAACTAAAGCGCCCTAGGGATGTGAAAATCTGGGTAATGGATCCAAAAAACTCAATAATGAAGCCCTTGCCTCTTGAAGGAGTTTCATGTTGTCTAGTTAGGTAATGACTCTGAGTTCTAGGTAAAAGGAAGGTAAGCGCTGCCCAAACATATTTAGGCCACTTGCTACCAGCTCTGCCCAGCGTGGGAGGAACTTTGTCATTTGTGTCCCAGTTGTAGACTCAGGCAAGAGGTTCTTTGCGTCACAGGGAAGTGCACCACATGTTGAGCAGCCATGCTATTCATGACACTGGTCTGCGGTCTGTTCATAGGCGGTGTCCCTATCCTACTGCTGGCATAAGGTGCCTGTCATTGGATGGCAGGAATGCTGGAAAGGGCCAGAGCATACTGAATAACTTAAGCCGAGCCAAGGGAGGCAACGAGGAGAGGCTGGGTGGGGAGACCTGTGGCTGTGTGAACACAGAAGGCTAACAGGAGCAGAGTGTGAGAGGTGAGAGTGAGGTCAGCACAGCCGCACCTTTACATCCGTGTCACTTCAACTGACCACCATCCTCACTTGGACTGTTCCAGTGCCACACAAGTACAATAAGCATCAGAGCCCAGCAAAAGAAAACCTTGCTGTGGGTAAAAAGTAGTACACATCGAAGACAGTCTCATGGAGCTGCTTATCTTTCTTCTTTTCCACTAGAGAAGGTTTATTCAGAATTGGGTTCATTTGAGAGTGCTTGACCTACCCTAGAAACTTCACAGAGACTCCACTACCTTTAAAATTTTATGTGAAACAGTCTGACAAAGTTCTGGGCAGAGGGTATACATCTTATAAAATAAAAATTCATATTATCTGCTACTTCCAAAACAAGTTATGGTCATTGGTCTGGAGGCAGTGAAACCCAACCAGCCCTTCAGATCACGTCAGAATTTCAAGTTTAGGGGCCAGCGAGATGGTTCAGTGGTCTAAAGTGCCTGCTTAGGAGGGCTCAGGCAACTGTGGGGACTGCAGTTCGATCCCCGGCACCACATGCTGCGCCAGCGCCACCACCAGGGCAGGCTGAGCCAGCCACAAAATGAATAAATAAAGAAACAAAACAAACACAACAAGCAAACAAATAAATAAATAAATAAAATTAAAAAAAAAAAAAAAGAATTTCAAGTTTAATAATGTTTGCCACACACAATGTCTACATTTCTCGTGTGGAGTTGGTACAAGTATACATAAGTACATATGGTACATGAAACATCTGAATTCTTTCTTTTTATCACTTTCTCTTTCATTCTTTCTCTTCCCTCCATCTCTTGAACTCCTTCCCATTTGAGAAAGATCTAGCTCCCTACTTTCTGTTACCTATCTTTTATTTTGCTTTTTATAGTTTGAGTTTCTAATATAAAAGAAACCACACAATATTTGACTGTTGGTGTCTAATTCATTTCACTTGACATAATCATGAGGTACATTCATTTTCCTGTAAATGACTAACCATTTTTATAGCAGAATAGTATTCTATTGTGAGTAATTACGATATTGTCTTTATCCATTCATCTGTTGATGATACAAACTGCCTCCAAGCTTTAGCTATTATGAATTGTGCTGCTATAAACACGAGTGCATACATCACTATAATATGATATCTTTAGCTCTTTTGGAAAGGGTTCTAGAAGGGGAATGGCTAGGTCAAATAGAATTTCTCATTGTTTTGCAGAATCTTATTGCTGTTATTTGATTTCGTAATGGTGGTCAATCTTTCTGGGGTAACGTGACATCTCAGTTTTTGGAGATGGACTCATTTGACAAAGCTTGAGCAACTCTAGAAGCTTCAGAGCATCCCGGCTACCTTTAAAATTATATGTAAAACAATATGGGTATGAGTTATTAGTTTAATTGGCATTTCTCTAATACATAGAGACTCTGAGCGTTTTTTTCATGTATTTATTGGCTACTTACACTACTTCTTCCATGACGTGTCTGTTGATTTCACTTAGTTTTTTGACTGAGTCTTTTGTTTGGGGAGTACCTAAGTTTTTTTGAGTTCCTTATATACCATAGCAACTAGTCCTCTGAAGAATAGTTGGAGACATCTTTTGTGTTTTCTATGCTTTCTTTTCACTCTCATTTCTTTTATTGTTCACAGGCTTTTAATTTACTATGGTCCCATTTGTTTGTTACTAATGTATTTGGTTGTTACTCACTACGCAGATCAGACTCATAGTGATTCTCCTGCTTTCAATTTCCTCAGTACTGGGATTACAGGCACGCACCACTATGCCCGGACTTGGTAGCCAGCTCAGCCTGCCCTTGTGGTGGGACTGGCATGGCATGTGATGCTGAGGATCAAATTGTGTTCCCTGCCCTTGCCCAAAATTACCTAATGAGGCACTTTCATCTGCTGAGCTGTCTTGCCAGCCTCGTGGTCCCATTTATTGATTCTTGGTACTATTTCCTATACAACTGAGATCCTGCTCAGAAAGTTCTTGTTTATACATATGACTTCAAGAGTTTTACCTATTTTATCTTCTAGCAAATTAAGTGTGTCTGTTTTAACATTTAGCTCTTTGATTCATTTTTTATTTTAGTTAAACATATGTCAGATATGGATCTGGATAGCTAGTTTTGCCAGCACCACTAAGGAGTCTATCTTTCCTCTAGAGTATGTTTGGTTCCTTTATCAATGATCAAATAGTTGCATATGCTTGGGATTGCTTTCAAACCCTCTATCCTAACCCACTGATGCTCATGTGTTTATTTGTGTGCCAGTACCATGCTGGAGTTTTATTTTTTTTCTTAATCACTGTGGTTTTGTAATATAAATTCAAGTCTGGGATTGTGAAGTTTCTCTCTTTGCTCTTGTTTGACAGGACTGCTTTTGCTTTTTGATTCTCTTCTGGTTCCACATAACAGATTTGTTTTCTCTAGTTTGTGACAGTATTCATTAAAAAACATTAAAAAAAAAAAAAAAAAAAAAGGGATTCTGAAAGTGAGAGCATGAAGGAGATGGAAACAAACACTGCCTTGTAGTTTGTCTAATCTTTGGGCTCAGATTTTGCCCAGGTCACACTTCTTGTCCAAAGACAGGCAGCCAAACTTTCTCTGCTCCTTTAGACCAACTCTGACCATAGTCTGTCCCTGGCCTCTGTCTGCCCTGTGAACCAGTCCACAGGAGCCACATCTAGTCAGTGGATGACTTCTATTCTCATAAGTAAGTAGGAGAAAACATTCAATAGGAACTGGACACCAGAGCTCCAGTTGGCATCCTGTATCAGCCAGTCAGGTGACACTGAGCGGTTCAGCTTCATGCCTTTACTTCAGTTTCCCAATCTGCAGAACAGGGAAGCTGGAGAGATTCCCAAGTTCTCCTAGACTCAGGAGTTGACAGGTTTTTTCCAACTCCATAGGGTGACCCTGTCTACAGACAATAATTTGAGAAGAACTGGTCCTTTATTAGAAGCTTGTTTTATTTTTCTGTCCTGTACACTGAAGCATATGTTTTAAAGCAGATTTAAGTTTTTAGTTCATAGATATATAAGTAGACATATCCAAGAAGAAAGACAACTATGGGCACCATCAAGAATTCATTGACGGTTTGTCTGTTGGTTAGGGTCAAAAAACTAGGTAACAAGCAAATAGTTTCCACTACAATGGAGCAGCACTACAAACTGTCCTACAGCTTCAAGTTTGGATTGGTCATAATCTCACTTGTTATTGTATTCTATTCTTAGCAGGAAGTATATATTTAGAGTTACTCTTTCTTCCCCCTGCTACTAGGTACTGAGCACCAGGCCATTGCACTGAACTATATACCCAATTCTTTTTATTTTTTATTTTAGATGGGTTCTTGCTGAGTTACTGAGTTGCTCAGGCTGGACTTCTCATCTCCCATCCTTGGCCAATCAGAGTTCTGGGATTACTGGTGTGCGGGGCCATTTCGCACTTGTACTTAGATTTGTGGTCCTTTATTGTACAGTTTTTAAAGTCTCTGAATTGTTGATGTGGCAGATCTGATCTTTAGGCTCAGAGGAGGCAGCCAAGTCATTCATCTCCTCTGATCTCTCCTTTCTCACCCCCACCCTGCCTTTGCCCTGGAGGTCACACTGATGGTTGTCTATCTACCCCCTGCTCTCCTCTCTTGCACTCTTAACTATTACCTTCTTCATGGCACTGCCATTTTCTCAAATTTCCTGAGATTGTCATCTTGAAAATTATTCTTTTTCTGTATTCTTTGCCTTTAAATTACTTATTAATATTTTCCTTTCTCCTAGTTTCCACATGATTGGGATAAAGAAGTTTTACCCTCTGTTTTTGCTTCCTTTCTGTTCTTATCTAGCTATTTACAAGCTATTCTGAAACTGCTTTCTTACAAGAGAGGGCATTCTATGGTCCCTGTCTCCTGTCTCTGGCCCTGTTGTGAAGACAGAGCAGAAAGCCTTTCTGCACATCACACACACACCGCCAGACATCGCCATGGTGAAGAGGCAGCTCAGCGAAGCTTTGTGCCCATGCTCTATGGACCTTTCATTCAAGTACTTGCCATTGTTCATCCTTCTGCAGTCTTCTGCCTCATCTTAGTCCAATACTGATCCATCTTGCCACTTGTCATAACAATTATAACTCTATTTTCTCTTGCTTCCTTTCTTCCAGTGCATGCTACAGGCTATTATATTGCTGAAGTGTTCCTTGAGACACACCACATCTCCCCTTTCATAATTGCTCCAAGCTTCACCTCAACTGGCATTTTTATCTTATTTTATTAATTTACTTATTTGAGATTTTATTTTGTGAGACAGTCTTGCCATGTAGTTCAAGATGGCCTTGAACATACTGTCTAGTCCAGGCTGCTGGCAAAGTTGCAGCAGTCCTCCTGACTCAGTCTCCTGAGTACTGGAGTTACACGCATGCACCACCACAGCTGGCATCAGCTGGTACCTTTAAACTGCAATTAAATGCTCCTAAAAGGTATAGATACACAAGGTGAAACATTTTAGCTGAACAAAAGTTATCAAGGAAAGGTGAATCTGTCCTCCTGCCCTTCTAGTTTTTCCTCCCACAGACAATCACTGTTAGTACTTTCCTGAAGAGTCTATCCTTGCAGAATGGTCTGGTGCTAAAGTGCATCGTAGTTAGACTGCAGTCACCACTATGCCAGGAGCCCATCTAGAATCTCAGCCAGTTGGCCTGGGGCCTTGTTTTCCTGCCAGACATTTCACCAAGAGCTGGGCTCTATGCTCTCTGCTCCCTGACAAGGATTGGAATTTGCTTCAGTCCACAGGGTTGGTGTGATCTTTGCTCTTAGAAGATTTTCTGGGGTTTACAGAGGCTGTGACCTGAGCAATCACCATACTTTCTTGAGGACATTGTGAAGGAATCCAGTACTGTGCACCTTTACTGGAATGAGCGTGCTCCTGGGCCAGCCCCCTAATATCAATTGTCCTCATCCTTACTTTGCTCGTGCCACACCAACAGAAAAATAGAATGAAGTTGAACTGCTTTGCTTCTGACCTATGGTGGACAGTGCTACTGTGAATGGTGGTGGGTTGTGATGTTGACTCAGCTTGTGTGGAGTGAGAATAAAATGATAGTGCTCCTCTGCTTCTGAGCCATTCTTTACTTCCTTGTCTATCCTTATTTCCCAAGTTCAGCTGTGATGTGCTCATTAAATTTATTTACTGCAAGCATTTGAGAAATAACATGTAGTACACAATGTGAGCAGTGACAGCATCATCCCGAAGTGGAGGCGTAGGAACCCTGGGGCCAGAGTGCAACTCTTAGTCAACTCAGGGAGCAGAGGCACTCTGGGGGCTGCTCTGCATCCGACTGTACACTAATTATAGCCTTAGACTTGGAAAATATTCCCACACGGATATCCATAATCTTAAAAACTGTTTGGGGGGAATGCACAAATTAATGTTTTAGCTAGATACCAAGTACCTTAAGTACAAGTAGGAAAGCTGTTCCATCCTTTTAAAATCTACCTCATGAGCAATAGGCCTGCAGTGCTATCTGCTGAGGAGACGCTGCATTATGACAGTTGCTTTTATGGTAGGCACTGCCTAGGAGGTACATTTTGATTGGCTGAGCTGTGATATATGTAACTAAAGTGAGAGAGATGATCCCAGTCAGGATTTCTTCCTAGCGTGGTCTCTGGGTAACTGTCTTCAAGCAGAGATCTATCGGTCAAATGTATATGAGAAAAATGCAAAGGAATCTTCTTTCCCTCTCGTATATCATCTACAATAGCACAGCTAGGACTCCAGAGGCCCCATAGTGAAATGACTTCCAAGCCTTTTTATTGGCCTTCTGTCTCCTAAACTTATTTGGCCATAGTGCACTTTAGGCATAATGCCTGTTAGCAGCCTAAAGAGCTAAAATTCAGAGGCATGCACTCTGGCTAACGCCATTTCAGTTTAACCATGAAGGTTAAATCTTTTGTTTACAAATCAATGATTGCTTTCTCTAAATAACTTGAATATTCATTAAATTATCAGCAGGAATATCACATCAACTACAATAAATAGATAAAAAATTATAGGAAAGCTATCATCTGATATTAATCTATTATTTAACACATATCTT
>PVKN010013893.1:0-19577 GCA_004027915.1 Capromys pilorides | reverse complement strand
CTGAGGAAAAGCTGCTGATGATGTGAAGTGACATTCGACCCGCTGAGAGTTGGTATTGGCAGACAGATTTCATGCCCTGTCTCCTGGTCACCAGTTTGCTGCCTCGGAGTTGGTATGGACATTAAAAACAGACATTGGAAACCTCAACTTGACAGGTTCAATTTGTAACATGAAAGACTGAGAAACAAAGCAAAGGCCCGGAGAGCTCTCAGCCAGAACCGTTGGCCAGAACTCTGTAAGGCCAAGAGAGAAGAAGGGGCGTTGATGCAAAAGGTTGGAGGGATCCTTGTGAAAGGCCAGAGGAGGGCCCGTGTGCTGGCCCTGAGCGAGGCTGTGGTAGTCAGGGTGTCACAGCATCAGAGTCCCTGGTGATGCCATTAGCTGCCCTGCTGCTTTGAATCTTCCAAGGAGCACAGGACTGGCAGAGGTGGCCTCTTTGTGGAAGCACAGCACGCTGCATTTAACATCTGATCTGTTACGTCACGGAACATGTTAGCACAGGTGGGAAGAGAAACAAGTATCCACTTCTGCTGAAAGAACCGCAGTGGCCTGCAGGTGACTGTTTTCTCCCTTATCTGTGGTTTGAACCCGTGAAAGGATCTTGTGTTTAGTTTCTGGACATCGCGGGGGCCAGGCCCAAGTTTTACATGTTGCTTGTCACCTCCCTTTGTGAACACAGTCCAGGCTGAGTTCTTTGTCCCTTCTACGTGACATAGCCATGGCTTTGCCAGCCAAGTGGACACGTGTCCACGGCCAGAGCTTGCTTCCCCCCTCCGCACCTCCAATGGGCAGGATAGCCCCTCCTCACCCTGCTGTCAGAGGGCTGAGTTTTCATTCATGATGTGCGCACAGAAGGAGAAGCGCTTACCTGTCGGTGAGCCAGCTGCCCAGACCTCGGACGCTCGCCAAGAGCTTTGCCACATCGCTATAGATAAAGCTGTAATAGCTATAATTTCTTTTGTTCTTAACAAAAAGTTTTTAAGTGTAAATGTTGACAACATGGTGGGGACACTCAGTACACATTTACGTGATGATTTCGCAAGCAAAATGGAAACCATCACACAAAAAAAAGGGGGAAGATTCATCATTCTTATGTCTTTGTGAAAGCAGAAAATATGTTCTCTGGCAGAGCTCATTTATACCTACTCCAGCTTTCTGCCCACAGTATGCCAACAAGACCTTCCTGGTCATCTGGTCTACCTCCAACATGCAGCAATCTTGAGCCCTCTCACTTAGCAGGAGAAGCTGCTGTGAGTGATACTTGGGATCTGCAATATCAAAACCCATTCGTTTGTATGTTGCCATCTAGCACAGGGATGGGTGGCCACCACGCTTAGCTCATCTGCCCTTTATTCTCATGTTCCTTGGAGAGGCCATTGCTACTCATTTTCAGGCCTTTCTCAGATACACTGGCAATGAAATGGACAGCTCATATTTATAAATTGAACTTCCTCTTCTCCAAAAGACTATTGTTTTCACCATTTTGCATTTTATGTGTCTATTAAATAAGGTATTGGGGATCAGAAGTCTTTGGGGCCAGAGTGAAGAGTCCTTTGAACAAACACAGCTCGCAGCTGTGTGCTAATTGAGGTTTGTGATTCCTGCCTCACTCCTAGAATGCCCACTTCAGTATCTGTGCCTAGCTTTAATATCTATGCCTAGCTATAAGATCTATGCTTAGCTGTAATATCTATAATTTCTTTTGTTCTTAAAAGTGGAAGTAAGGTGTTGACAACATGAAAACATAAAACCAGAATTGTAATAAATATTTAGCTCCTTTCTTGTACACTGATAATTGCACTTTTAAATTAGACTAAATATAACAGAGGATTGACTGAGTTAGAGAAGTTCTGGCTCTGTCAGAGCATTCTGGATAGTTTTGGGGCCTGTTTCATTGCCTCTGTGGGATTCCCTTTTCTCATCTCTGAGAAGCGTGGATGTTTTACGTGATACATGATTTCCAAGGTGTCTTCTCATGAAAAGGTTTGGATTCTGTTCTCAAAAGATGGTGGCATTACCTTTCTATAGCTGAATGAGTAGACGCCTTCTAGCAGCAGACTTGGGTGGAGAAGAAGGCTAGCCAGCTTATTATCCTGGACCTTACCAATCAAGGAAACATCCCCATTACTCACCTTGGAAGGCAGAAGTGTTTATGGGGGGGAGGGGGGGTGGTACCTGAAGCCAGGTGCTTCTTCAGTTATATGGCTGTACCTGCCCTTCTGCACGAAAGTCCCTGGCATGAAAGCCTTTTCTTTGCATATCATTGTCCAGAGAATGGATCCAAACTGTGATCCAGTTTGCACAGCAGGCAGTTGCTGTGCACTGAAGGTTATTTCTCTCTTACATGGCTGTGCAAGCCAACCACAATCATGCCATTTGGAGTGAAGTTTGGAAAGCTCTATGGGATGCGATGCTTAGTCTCTGTCAATGAAAAATGAAGATTCTTCCCTAATCTTGTGTGCTTAACTCAGGTCCAAATTCAATGCTCCCCCAGAAAAGAGTTGCGCAGAGGGTGTTTTCTCCTCTGTCCATCTCCGCACTTCATTTCTAAGTGTTTGGTCTAGGGAAGCACAAGGTCTGTACACCACCAACCCTAGCACAAGTGAGCGTCAAGTAAAAGGCTGGCAGAGGTGGCCTTTGCATGGTAAGCATACAGGGAGGCAGGAAGCCCTCCTGATGAGAGATGGGCTGGTGCAGCTGCATGTCTGGGTGCCAGAGGAAAGAGAGCAGCAGTCTCAATGCAGCCAACACATGCTTGCCATCCTTGCCTTATGGGAGCTGTGTCAAGTTAGTGGCTGGAGGCGTCATCATCTGAGTTTTCCCCAGGAAAGCAGAGATGCAGCCAGGTATTCTGGACTTCATGCTTTAGCCTCCTATGAGCATGCTCAGGGGTAGCAGTAACAGGCTAGCTGAGAGAGTAGGATAGGAAATCCCAGTTCACAAGCCAGCAACATCTGGGAGGGTCCAAATGAGAGCTGGAAGCAACAGTGTTTGGGAGTCAATGCCTGCTGCTTAGCCAGCTGGCTGGTAGTGGAAGGAAATCCAGACCAGGAGCTGTAGCCCAATGTGATTATCAAAGATGGGGGTGTGAGGGTGGTGGAAAGGATCCAACTAGTCTGAGATGCTTCCAGGATAGTAAGGTGCGCTGTGCAGCTGGTATGTGGCACTGTGGTCTATAGCTCAGAAGCTAGTGGTAACCAGAGGATCCGCTTTTCCTGGTGGTTAAGAAAAAATGAATGGGTCACTTGATTTAGGAGGCCAAATTTCTGAGAATAAGATGTGTCATAAGAGAGAGAGGGATGGCCCATCATGGAGACTGTTCATGGAGTGAGGGAGGAAAGAAGAAAAGCAAGAGGTATACTGGAGAACAAGGAGAGAGACCTACAACCCACAGGAAAGAAGGGAATGCCAGGCATCAGTCCTCACCAGCTTTTCTGAGTTAACCAGCTAATAATGCTTCTTAGAATAGCAGGGCATGGCTTAGTCATGTTATATTTCTTTCCTAATTTTACAGTAACACATTTTTTAACCTTCTGTAGTTATGAATACTGAAAACATAAACCAAGCCTTCACCACATTACTTTGGAAAAACCCTCACAAGAGAGGTCAGTTCAGTGAGAAAGGGACTGAGGGATGCGTTCTTAGAAGAAGGCTGCAAGGTTCCTGCAGTGCTGCGTTATTCAGACCACTGGAAGTGAGAGCGCCTCTTTCTACCACCCTTGCTCCACCATTACTGTTGGGATGCCTTCTACTCCGCCTCTACATCCATGTATTATTTATTTCAAGATTTTATTTGTATTAGCTAGAGAAAACAAATGCTACCTAATTAATCCCACCAAACATAGTAGTAGAAAAGCAATTATTCCCACCATGTGTAATAACCCATCTGTGGGGAAAATAATCCATTAAATGTGAATCAGTGTAAATTTAAAAACTATTATTAAGATTAGATTGGTTCCTAGTTATGAGCACCATAATTTCAGTATTTGCTCATGCATACTTTGTACTACCATGTTCTGTGACCTTTGATCTTTAATTTGCAAATAAATAATATCTATATGGTAATTAAGGTCAAAAACCACAGGTAAGCCAATCAAATGTTTCACAGGTAAATCTCTTTGTTGGAAATTAGTTTGAATCTGTGATTAATTAGATGGTAAGTCCCCTATTTTGGAATTCTAGTGGCAATTGTAGCAGAGGGCCGCATTTGTTTGCATTTTTAATAAATCATTCATTAACTGAAATGAAATCTTTTGGTTCAATTACCTCTCATCGTTCAGTTATTATAGGGAGTTTTCCTTTCTTTTTAAAATGTACTGGAGTATCCTTCAGCTCTCCTTGAGTGAACCAAGCAATTGCTTTGACCATTGTCAATCACAAAGCATTTCCCCTCAGCCTTTCTCTCTTCCCAACTGGGCCACAAATTCTCTCCTCACCCAATTGCCATCTACTCGTGGAGAGCCTAGGGGCTGTTGATCTGCTCAGAGCTGGGACTTGTTAAACCTCATGAAGATGTACATAAACTGTTTGTGGTTAATTTCCAAAGAAATATGTAAGACTCTTGTCTAGGATTCTACCACAAGGCCCAGGACCTGCCTTTAAAAGATCATCATTTTTAAAACCAGTCTGGCACATATATTAGAGCCTCCCTGTGTCTTGGCCTTGGAAGGCATGTGAAGACCCTGCTTATGACTCAAGGGAGTTTTGCAGTTACTCTTCTCTCCTTGGTGGGACAGTTACCTGACACTCAAAATGAAGGAAAGAAAGGTTTATTTAGCTCACAGTTAATGGAGGTTTTAGTCCACTCTCAGCTGGCTCTGAGGCATTGTGGCACATGACAGAGGGCAGCAGTTCATGGAAGAGACAAAGAGCAAGAGAGCAAACTGGAGGAGTAGCAGCAACAAGGGCAACAGAGAGGAAGTCCGTCTCTCTTAAATTGCATTCAGGCTATCCGCCATAGGCTGGGGGAAGTACTCATACTCATAATCCTAGCAGTACTAAGACCCATAATCCCAGTGGATCATGAATTAATCTCAAACTCTAGAAGTCCGCACTCCATGACTGATGACGCTTTAGGGGGGACAACTAGACATAAACCATAACAGGGAGGTAAAAGGCCCTGTTGATTATTCTATTTATCTGATAGGGGGGATCTTGAGGTAGTTGGGGAGCTGTGATGTAGCCAAGCTATCTGCTGTGGGATGAATTGTGTCACCCAAAAGATGCGGCTACCTTGAGTCATGCAGAAGCAGAATGAAGTCTTGGCTCAGGCACTTGTGTCCATGTATGAAGGGAGCACAGATACAAGGAGAATGCTGTGTAGTAAGAAAGGCAGAAGGTAGAGTGCTGGGTCTGTAGAGCAAGAACCCCCAGGGTTGCCAGGCATCCAACAAGACCCCGGATAGGGCCTCTGCTGCAGTCTTCAGAGGAGCTTGGCCCTGCTGTACCTTGATTCTGGGCATCTAGTTCATTGCTATCTTTAACAGCAGCCTAGGAAACGAAGACATCATCTCTGTGTACCTAGTCTAGTCCCAATATAAACTTTCACCCTACTTTGGCTTCTTGAGCACATCGTTACAGTGTGGTCTGGGAATGGCGGAGGACTTGACCAGCTCATCTGAGTCGTACCCTGTACTCAAGTGTCGCTTCCTGAGCCTTCTCTCCTGCCTTTCCAGAGATCTTGAGAAGGAAAGTATGCCTGGAAACATACACATCTCCGACTCCCCCTCATTTCTTGGCACATCACCGATTCAAGTTCAGGCTCCGTTTCTCCAAAGCCTACCCTCTCGCACTCCTTGGGTCCTAAGCAGAGATGATAGAGATTGGAAGGTGACCAAGGGACTTAGTTGGCCCAGCAAGTAGCACTTTTCTTTTCCGGAAAGTTCTACCAGGCCAGTTCAGCCTTAGGTCTAAGCCGACATTGCCCTTTGATACAGGGGCCAAAGAGCTGCTGAGTGGGTACCTGAGAATTACCACAGAGCACAGGGCCAGATGAAGGTCAGCATCAAAAGCTCTCTTTGGCACCAGATGGTGCTCTCTGTGACTCCTTTCCATTGTCCTTCCCTGTCATACTTCTCTTCCTTATATTCCTGAGTGTCTTCTCAACCACCTGGGAAAAACCATCTAGAGCTTAGGTGTGAAGAAAAAGTAGATGCAGTGTGTTCCAGCATGAAGGACCTACAACAGAAGTCTCTTTGCCAGGGGCCTACTGAAAGGCATTGGCAGGGAAGCCCTGGAGACCCCCAGAAGTAGGGTTAGGGGGCAGGTGAGATTGCTCAGTGGAATAAAGCGCCTGCTTAGGTAAGCTTAGGCAAGCACAGGGACCAAGGTTTGATCCCTGACATCACAGGCTGCACCAACCCCACCCCCAGGGTCGACTGAGCTGGCCAGAGCCCAGGCGTAGTGGTGCATGTCTGTAACCCCAGTGCTGAGGAGGCTGAAAACAGGAGAATAGCCACAAGTCTAAGCTGCATAGTGAGACCCAGTACTCACCAAATACATTAGAAGAAGCGCGTTGGTGGGGAGGAGTAGTGGTGTTAGGCCGAAGGAAAGAGAGAAAGGTTCTTTCCATCCTTTTTCCCCATGGACTTTACCAGCCATACCAGTGTTCAGGGATTATGTCCTAATTTGTGTTCTGTTTTTCCTTTCCATGCCTTGGGATTCCTTTATATCCATCTCTGAACTCCTTCAGGCATTGAATTTCTCTCCGGCTCTTGGTCTGCTCAGAGGCCCACAGGTGACTACTTGTCCCTCCTGAACTCTGAAGCCTGGTCCACCTGGGCTTCCTGGTGCACCACTCTGACTTCTTTGTCTTTGAGTTTCTGTTCTTCCTTGCGGGGCACTAGAGGCCAGTGTCTTGAGCCACCATAAGGCTAAGCTGAGGTGACGTGCGGATGATAAGCACGTCCCTTTCTGTGATCTCAGCACAGCTACCAGTGCCCCTGACTGGAGACATTGAAACCTCTGAGCTGCTTGAGAGATGTCAGTTCGGTAGCTCTCCTGGAGAGATCCGTGTGTCTTAGCAGAGGCAAAAGGTATCCATATGATTGGAGCTCCATAAAAGCACCGAGACTGACCAAGGGAGACACTAAAGTCCATTTCTACCAAGCATTGGTCTTGGTTTTCCATGCTGCCTGACGGCAGGAGCCAGAGCGCAGATTGCATCTGGACACGAGAGTTCATGACCCGCTTTCCTCACAGCCTCTTTCCACACCAGTGCAGTTCAGTAAGAGCTTTTTAAAACAGACTTTGCTTCATTGTTTGAGTCACTGACCATGTGTATTGGCCCTTGCAAAATGACCTCAAATATTTGGGTGCTGTAACAAAATCAGCGCTGGGATTGCAGACATGTGTCATCCATGCCGGGTGGGCTCAGCATGTCCATGGTGGGGTCAGTGCAGCATGTGGTGCCATCTCTGGTCCCTGAGCTTGCCAGGGACCAAAGCAAGCGGAGCTATCTCACCAGCCTGTGTAAAACTTTAATAAGTACCTTACTAGCAACTTTTTTTTTCTTTTTTTGATGAGGGTAATTAATGAAAATGGTTGGCAAAACCATTTTACTGTGCTGTTTTCCTCACTGTGGAAAAAAAGCTTCTCAGAGCTTTGTGCTCACCTGTGGAAATGTTACTGTGATTTGAATGGTGCTCCCAGTGTTCCATGCGTACAGGTGGCGATACTGGAAAGTGCTTAGATCCTTAGAGCCTAGGAGCCTAGAGAGAGGTCCTTAGCTTACTAGGCTGTGGCCTTCAAAGAGGTTGTGTGATCCCACCTTCCACACTCTGTCTGCTTCCTGGCTCGTGATGGGGCACTCTCCCATACATTCCTGCTGTGGTGCCTGCCCTCATTTGAGGCCCAAAGCAATGGGGACATGCACTCTTGGTCCAGAATGTCCATAATATGAGCTAAAATAGACCTCTCAATAAGTAACCTGTGTCAGATACATTGTTCTGCTAATAAGAGCCTGACAAATGTGTACATCTGGGACTTAGTCTCTATAAAAATTCCTAATTTTTAAGGCAAGGGTTTTTAATGAATAAGCTACTTAAAGATCCATGGTTATAGAATGCAATCTTTTGACCACGCCTCCTAGCCCAACTGCCTGGATCCCTGTGGGCTTCATGCCAGGCTGCCATTGGTGGGCCTAGGGTCCAGGTACCTTTTGCATGTAATATGTGCTGTAGATGCTGGTTCTGGTTCCTTGCTGGGCCAGCTCTTTTCTGGTGGAATTTGAGTCATTCTTTATTGCTAGGTTCAGACTAAGCCAAGAGCAGTGTGTCTGCCCTCTCCATAGCTACCTGCTACAGGAGGCAGGAAGGCAGGCCTGTGGCCCAGGTGCTGAGGAGATGTCACTGTGAATGGACAAGAAGGGTGTGTAGGGTACTGCTTACAGGGCAAGTTTCCAGAGGCAATTCCTGTGGGCCCATGCACTGCTCCCCAAAGAAGTTCTGAGGCTGTGTTGTCATTCTCAGTTACATCTACCTGCCCCGAGGAAAGCTGTGGCTGCTTTCCATAGCGAAAGGCAGCTAAGGACAGAAAAGATAGTCCTGCACAGAATCCACTAGGCCCTGGTGGTGTGTCTGCAGTTTAAGCCACAGCATGGAAGTTGTTGCTTAAGAAATAGAATGCTGAAAGGACATGGTCCTCAAGGCTTTTTTATCTATATTTATAACTTTAGTCAAAGTCTTTGTGCTTAATGTTGATTGTTTTTCAGTTCATGATACCTGAAGCTTTTCCTAACTCTGCCTGAAGCATATGTGTGCCTATGTTTAAAAACTGATGTAAATGAAACCTTTTAAAACGAGTGTTGTCAAAACAGCGTGCAATATGGATAGCTCCCCTGCAATGAAAATGTAGGTCTGAGATCACTACAAAAGCCATATTGTTCTTCAGATTTCTAGAAACACTAGAGTAATGTTCAGTTTTTCACAAAACTGTAACATGTTTAAGTTGTGTTAAGAAAAAAAAGCAGAACAGGAGCAGGCCTGATAGCTCAATGGACTAAAGTGCCTGCTTAGATAGAGCACAGCAGCTGGGGTTCGATCCCCAGCATGCTGTGTCAGCCCTGTCCCCAGGGCCCACTGAGATGGGGATTGAGACTGGGCTTGGTGTCACGCACCTGTAATCCTAGCACTTGGGAGGCTGAAAACAGGAGGATCACTGTGAGTCCGATCTACATGGTGAGAACCTATAGACCCTGTGGACTCTGTCCTGAATACAGAAAGGAAAAGAAAAAAAAAAAAAAAGCAGAATAGCATATAGAGTTAAGCAGAAGTTTTTCTGACCATTGCTAACCTGGTAAATCAGGCTTCATTTTGGTCTATTGATTGCCATAGGAGCCAAGATATTTGCAATAGAGGAAAGAAATTGATCTCTTCTCTGAGCACAAGAACATTGGGCATTTATAGCCTAGAAATGGGGTGCAGGCTGATGGACAGAGCATTACTAGGAGGAGACCTCAGCGGCCACTCTTAATCAAACTTTCACAGGATTCTGTGTAAAGCAGGTCACGGAAGGTGAGGAGGGAAGTATTTGATCAGATACTGAGAAGGAAGCATTTTCTGTGAACTCAGTTGGAAGGACAGGGCCAAGGCCGAAGAAGAGGGCCCAGAGGAGATTGATTGCAGTGAGGCCAAGAAGAAAATCTTTGGGCAAACTTGACTGAGTCTTATTACTCAGCAGTGCCAGGTTAGTCACCGAGAAAACCACTCAGTCACAATATGTGAGAAAGGGCTCAGGCGGTATCTTAGTTACTTTTTACTCATTGCTGGGACAAATACCCAACATTCAAAATGAAGGAAGGAAAGGTTTATTTAGCTCACAGTTTGTGGAGGTTTCAGTTCATACTCTGCTGGCTCCAAGGCAAACAACAGCAGTTCTTGGCAGCAGAAAATAGTGAAGAGCAGAGGAGGAGCAATAGCTGTGGCATCCATCAAGCCTCTCTTCTAAATTCTGCGCCAGTGCTCCACTGTGAAGACCCGAGCTCCTCTGAAGAGGTGCTGCTGTGAAGATCAAGCTTTTCCAAAGACCAGCACTTCTCCACGGCAGGTGTGGGGCAGGGCAGGGCCACCAAGGAAGCAGGGCTGGCTGGGCCTCCTCAACGCCTTTTATACACTTTTTGTGCTGAGTCACTCTGGGGTGGCCCAGCTGGCACTATGGTGGAAGCAGTTACACCCCAGGTTGGGGCCAGAGCGATCCAGCGAAGCTTCCTCAAGTTGACACAATGTATCAACTGCCACAGCCAGGATCCTGCAGGGCACCTTCTGGCTCATTCCCTGGAGGATGCTCCTTGCGCCACTGCAGAGCACAAGCAAAGAACCTTCTGTGGTGGTTTTCTAGAGATTTGTTTAACAGTGTGGAAGGGTAGGAACACAGTAGCCTTCTCACCCGCAATTTCAGTTTCTTCAGCTTTATTTCCCTATGATTAAACACAATCCAAACATTACATGAAATATACAGAAATGAATAGTTGGTAAGTTTTAAATAACTTGTATTATAGTGCACAGTCATGGTTATAATTGTTTTACTTTAGGACCAGTTATTGTGTGTCCCTTCCTATGCCTAATTTATAAATTAACTCTTAGGATATATAGGTGCGGAAAAAAATAGCATAGTCTATTAAGGTTCATGCCATGGTTTCAGGCATTAGCTTGGGATCTTAGAGTGCATGACCCAAGGATTAGGAAACACAGCTACTTTGAGGGTAGAAAGCCATCAAGTCAGGCGACAGTATGCACAAAGTAGTGACAAACACAGACCTTTCTTTGATGCTGCTCTGGACACAGAGTCCTACTGAGGCCTGTACAGTTCTGGAGGGCTGGTGCTCACACTGCAGAGCAGGCCCCAGCACTGGCAAATTCATGAGAGCATACTCTAGGGGGTGCTATCTGAGCTAGTATGAACTCAGCCCTCTGTGGCTTGGGATGAGTCCAGGGGCCTTGAGTGCACTTCAGAAAATAAACTTCTTTATGTTGAGCAAAACTCTAGAGTATTTGGCGTTTTCACTACTAACCACTCTCAACTGAAAAATGTCAGCTCTTTTCTTAAAGTTTCTTATATCTACTTAAGACTTTCAATTAAATTTTAAAACCTTCCAAAGTAAAAAGACTCTTCAGCAATGTGTAGTTAAGATCATAAGTTGGCTGACTAATTAAAAAGAGCTATTTTTATAATTATCACATACATTAACCCTTTCATTGTCGTTTTAGACATGTAAATACACCTTTTGTTTTCCATTGTTCTTGTTGTTATTGAGATTTTTCTGACTTTTTAGAATACAATGCTAAAACATATTTTGTTTTGTTTTGCTTTGCTTTGCTTTGTTTTGTGTTTTGTGTTTTGTGTTTATAGTACTAAGGGTTGTACCCAAGGCCTTCACACTGAGCTATATTCCTAGCTCCTTTTAGATAGGGTCTGGCAAAGTTGCACATGCAAGACTTGAACTTGTGATTCTCATGCTTCAACCTCTGAGAGTATTGAAATCACAGACATGTGCTACCATACCCAGATCCAAATCTTGTTTTTGAATGTCATCCTACTGATTATGTTTTATAATTAGTAGTCAATTAATTTTATCTACTTTTTTGTGTGTGTGTGTGTGTGTGTGTGTATTTTTTAGGGAAAAGTCTACAGGGTGTTCAGGGCCTCACTACTGGATTGGACTATAGTAATCCTATTTACAGCCTCCCAAGAGCTGGGATTATAGGCATGCAACCACAATACCCAGGCTCAATTGCCATCTGAGTGTACCCCAGGGGCAGGGCCAGCACAGCAGTCCACTCTTTTAAAGAAGTTAGGAAATACTTAATTTTTTAGCCTATTCTTGCATATTTTTCTTTAGCTACTTTATAGACTTTCTGGAACATTCTGTTTAGCATTTTCAAAGTGGTTCCTTCTTGCCTTCAAAGTCTATGGTTTCATAGCATATTTTATTGAATTTGATTATATAATTGTAGTATCACATAGAATTGGCATAAATAGGTTTTGGGTAAAACCCAATGACTTTGGAAATGTGTTCTCTGATGAGTGGAGTCAAAACAACCCACATTCTAAGAGGTACCCACAGCCACCAGTTGACTCCAAAGCACTGGCTTACTCAGGGATTTGTCTTTTAGAAATCATTTAAGAGAATTTCACCTGTCCTTGAATGCCCAGTGCATGTTCCTCTAGGCCTTGAAAGGACCTCCATCTAGATGCTTATGGCCAGAAACACATAACTTAGGAGACAGGATGACATTCTGGTAGCAGTACTTAAAATAAGATGTGTCCTGGGGGATATATCTTCAAAGAGTAAACAGAGGGAAGTAGTGTGTGTGATCCAGTCTCCAAAACTGATCTTCTTGGAACAAAATTTGATGTTTGATTGATAGTCTGTTTGTGATCAGAAAAAAAATCCAGAGAGATTGCACGTAAGATGCAGCATTGACAAGCCAATTTGATGCAGCATCTTTGTACTGAAGCAGAAGTTTATTGATTTGTTTCCTCTGATTTCAGAAGTTGCTTCCAAGTGAGGTTCATGTGAAGTTCATGCTGTAGACCAGGCCCCTAATTTTACTGTACTGGGAAGACCAGCTGGTTTGAGCCCAGGATTGTGTTATCCATATATTTAAGTATGACAAGTGAAGGTTGAATGTATTATGTTGTTGACTTATGTTTATAGTCACACATGTGTGTTTGATTTTGAGTTGATGCATGGAATTGATGTTATCAGAAACATCACTTCAGGGGAACATGTTTTTATGTACACTGAGTGTATCCAAATGGACTTTGGATGTTTTGTGGTGTGTGGTGCCCTGGCTCACCATTCAGGCACAATGAGTGTGGGTGTTTTTCTCCCAGCTTTGGTCATAACTGTGCATAGAAGCACAGTCTTTGGTACAACAGTGGCTCTTCCCTCAGCTAGAAGAGTAACTACCTAGAAGCATCTTTGTGTTGATGACAGTGAGAACTCTTTTCTTTCATATAACAGTTTGTCCCAGGTCACAAAGCCTTAGATCAGCTTTCTCTGACTTTGGCATGGTCTTAGGAACTTATCAGGAAAATGTGTTTTGTTTACACTGACTGCATTATCACAAACCTGTATATGTGTTTAGAGGGCTTTAAAATTTATCTCTGTGATAGATTTTCAGCTATTATGAAAATAAACCAAAAATAAAGCAGTAGGTGGGCATTAAAATGAAAATCTGAGAATCTGAAAGTCTTGATTTCTTAAGAGGAATTTCACTATAATCTCTCTCTGGATAAGAATAAAGAAAAATATTTACATATATTTTGTGCAAAGTGGAGCATGTATTTTGTGCAAAGTTAAATTAGCCATAATTGAAAAGATGCATTACACTGACAATAATTTGGGAATAGTTTTAGGATTAAAAGAAAAATCCATTTATTAAAAAAGGTTTCTGTATTAGCAATGTTAATTTGGTAACTTCAAGATATTGCCTTGAAAGTAGGTATAAAGAGATTAAGGGCCCACTGGAACTCTGCTAATCAGATTTGTGGTGCTTCTTATTTTCCTGGCCTCCCATAGATTTGTTTCAATATTTAAGTCTTGTGTGTTGACAACTTTGTCATTTTGTGAAAGACCGCTGGAAATCCTTCCTGCTTTCACTCACACACTTAGACAGCTTTGTCCCTGACACGGAGTGGCATTTGTAAAGCGGAGTATTCCCAGGTTCTGTACTTTCCCTGTTAGCTCGTCCATTCTTTCTGGTTGGCCCTCCTTTCTTGTAGAGATTTTTTAAAAACCTAGTCACCAAACCTGGAGGCTAAACCCTCAAAGGGCGTAGCATGTACCATGATACATGCAGTGCACCACTGAGAAGCCAACATCAGCTAACTGTGGACTGCACGTCCTTCCCAAATCCGGAGATTTGCATAGCTGTGACTGTCCTTCAGGCCCCTACACAGAGTAGGTGTCCAGCGCCTCTGCAACTTTGGGAAGAAGCCATCCCAGGACAGCCTGGTACTTGTCCTGGTACTGATGACCTCTATTCCCTGGCCCACTCTGTCCCCTCGACTCACTCAGAGACTTGTCTTCCCCTTGTCACTCTGATTGCCTGCATGTATCCCAGGTATAAAGTCCATTCTCCCTGACTGAGGCATCCAGCTGTCAATCTTCCCTGTCCCTTTTGTCTCTTGGTAGTGGCAATCTTTTCTCGTGGGAGGGGGGATCCCCACTTCTCAGCAGGGGCCCTGTCTCTCTTGCCCACTCCTTCTTCTGGAATTGTCACAGTTTGGAAGCAGGAAAGGGAAGTGTGGCTCCTCCTGGCTACTGCAGCAAGTGGACCCTGTGTGATATCAGGACAGCTACTTGGTGCTGTGGCTTTGCTTGGGGCTGTGCTTTGAGCTGAGGGATCTTTAAGGAAGGGGCTAGAGCAGTCATGTTCAACTCCTGGGGTTTGCTGGGTCTGTTTCCAGCAGCCCCTTGCCGATGCCTCTTCGTTCCCTTCTACTGCCGAAGGCTCTGGGACATGCAAAGACTGCTTTCCTTCCTTCCTGGCATGACACTTGTGAGCTTGCACCTTCTCCTGTAATAGTCATGAGTATGGCAGGACCGGGCCAGGGCCTTGAGCTCTGAGGGCCGAGTATCAACCGTCTCCCAGTAGAGAGTGGCCTCCTCGTATCTCCTTATAGGAGGAGGGAACCAGCTTGAAATGTCAGCCCTACACTCTGGACTCAGATCAGCGTTACCTACATCTTCTCCCAGTTACACACCTGTGATTGAGTATTTCTGGCCACGACCAATGACTCTCTTAATTACCATGACTCAAAACCTTAAGAAATTTCCTACAGGTCCTATGTCTTAGGCTACTGAATACCATGTCCTCCATTTTCATTAAGACCCCGGTGATCACTGTAATTGAGAGCCAGAACTTGAAACTTTCTGTGAATGGAAGCTGATTGTCAATTACATCCCGCACAGCACACCCCCAGCCCACCCCCACTGCCTTCCCAGTATAAGGCATAGGTGAAGCAGCCCATCCAATATGAAGCAAATTACCCAGGGAAATGAAGGGAATGGCTTTAAAACTCTCCCTCAATGGTTGAGCCCAAATTAGCTGTATGACGGGATGCCAAGTAAGTAGTTGGGCTTTGTTGCTGCCTTATTATGGATTTGTTGATAGAAAACAACTTTTCTGACTGTTTACATCATGGAAATTTGATAAGCCATTTGTATTACTTAAACTGCGTATTTTGCAAGTATTGTCAAAGCAAGGGAGTAATTTGTAACAGAGGCAGAGTATGTAGAAACTGTTCTCGTGAAAGTGTTCTCTAAATTGCTTTGCTTGCAGCTACAGAGGTTGCCATAAAGAATAATTTCTCATATTGGATTTTCAAAGCCACAGGAGTGGCCACAGAGCAGGCCGAGGACAGCCCAGTGATTTAAGGCTATGTAATGCCCCAGTTGTCGTGATATACTAGGAAATAAACTGTAGTGGGCTGCTACAGCACATTACTACAATCTCGTAATGCCCCAAACTAGGAGGCTGATTTATCTCCTGTTACGTCTTATTACATGGTATTCAGAAGAATAAAAGAAAAAGAGGACAAGCCAAGCCCATGGCAGGAAATTAGTCTGAAATGAGTGTGAAGTAGGCAGGCCTCTTCCTCCCCTCTGCTGGCCTCATTCTCCGTGGGCATGCAGAGACTGCACGTCTTCCCCAAGTCGAGCTTGGACTCAGTGGCCTGTCAGTGGGCTTTTGTCCTTGTGGTATGTAGACCTTTGGAATGGCAAAACATAAGTACTGATGGTCCCAGAGGCTGCCTGCTCTTTACTCCCCAAATTTCGCCATGCACACCAGTCCCCCGAGGGACTGCTTCAGAGCAGGTGCAAATGCAGAGGGCCTGAGAAGGATCCTAGAGCTCTGCATTTCTATCGGGATCTGGTTGTTTTCAGGGTGGCCCTCCCAGAGCCAGCTTTGAATAGCAAGGTTCCCTCTGTCCCGACCACTAGCCAGTTAAGCATTGGCTTCCTGTAGAATCCTCCACAGCCAATTCTGAACAAGCTATGTGGCTCTAAGGCAGCAAACGCTCTGGCCCTTGTTAGTGCAAGCAGGACCTTGCACTTGCCCCCTACCCACCTAGGAAAGGAACCCCCGAGGGTTAAGCCCATGGGCTGCTTTGGTGCAGCGTCCAAAGCTGCATGCTGCTAACACAAAGCCAGGGGTGCTGTGTATTGAGCTCTTTGCTTTTCTCTCATCGCTGGATCGTGCCTATGCCACAGCTCCCATAAGGCCACAGAGAAGGAAACTCAGGGAGACTGCACAGGGGGCATAAAACGCAGTAGTCTTGACTGCAAGCTAACTGGTTTGTTGGAGGCCATTCCTAGTAGGGCCATTTCTACCATTGCCAGGGCTCGCTCTCCTTAGCAGAAGGGGGCGCTGCCACGAGGACCTATGGCATTTGCTTACAGAGATGAATGGCAGTTGGGAGACGGGACCAACTTGCTGAGGCAGCCCGACACCTGCACTTTCAATGCAGTTCTCAGTTGCAGCTCTTCCCACTTTCTCCTGTGTCCTGTTGAGGTGAACAGTTAGCTGGTCTCTCCCACAGTGGAGCTTAAAGCCCTTGCTACATTGCACACCCCCGAGAACTCACTGCTTCTATAGTTCTCTTATTTCCAGTACTTAGAGATTCTTAGTCAGTAGATTAAAAAATCACTAGATGGAATCACTAGTTCCCATGAGGCAACAAAATCTACTGATGAAGGAAGAAAAGGCGAACTGAAGCCCAGGTTAGGCTGAAAACAACAACAAAACTCAACAACTGTTTAAATGAAGAAATGGTTCCTGGAAATAGTACTTTACTTTATGGCTCTCTGTAGCAATGTTAATAAACCCTCTTGCCTTCTTGTTTCTTCTGCTTTGAACAATTGATCCATTCAAGCAAAATGAATTTAAGTCAGAGGTGTATAGTTAGTTTTGTAGATCAGAAAAAAAGCTTGAAGATCACCTATTTTCCCCCATCCATATATTTATTTTCAGCAAATCTCATTTTTCTCTGGGTTACCTGGTGTCCCAGTTGGGGCACAGCAGTGAACAGCCTCACAAGGAGCAGACACGGGTCTCGCAGCAAAGTGGGAATGATCAGGGACACACACAGAGCTGTGGACGGGTGTGTCCCTTCTGGATGGTACCAGCTCAGTGCTCAGGCTTGTCGTGGTCTTCACTTCCACCTCATTTTTGCTTATGGGGAAACTGCCATCAGAGGTAAAATGACCATAGGGACCCACGAGGAGTTAGGGACAGGGCTGAGGTGGAGACCTCAGGCAGGCTAGGTGTTCTGTGCCCCTTCACCCTGCACATGTTCCTGTAAGACTTGGGGCTGAAAAGTTCTGCCCATTTCTTGCTTCGGCCCCTGGATGCTCAACAGGGGCTTTGACAGAGTGGAAGTTAGCTGTCTTGATTGCATTGAGTCTTACGTAGCCTCCGATGGGACCATCCTTATCCAGAGAAAAGAAAAGGGAGGCTGTTAAGCTTGTAAGCTTCAAGGAATCCTCACCAGTACTGGAGATGGAGGGTTCCATAAAATTGCCAATCATAATTACTGAGCTCTTAATGTGGATTTGTAGTACATGGGATAGTGTAGTTCATTTTGCTATGTACTAGACAGTGACAGCAACATGTACTAGACAACCTCCCCTCTCGGGCTGCTGACATCAGCAGCTTGGGTTCCAGTCTCATGCAGTTCTATCGGGTGTGGCTGCTTCTCATAATTTCTTAGTTCCTGCAGACAAAAAAGAGCAAAGATGGTCTCCATTGAGGGACTCACACTTCCTTTACTCATAGGGCATTTTAGGTAGGTCAGTTGTTTGTCCTGGTCACGAGGATCCATTCTGTCTCTTTCTCCCACCCCAGACCTCCAAAGGGCTCAGCGTGGTGGGACTCTTGAAGCTGGGATGTCTTTTCCTGCTCCTTTGATTGAAGGTTAGCTATACTTTCTCCCTCACTAACAGGCTGTGTCTCTGCCCCTATGCCTCCGTTACCATCCTCCAAGCAGCAAAACTAGCCACGTCTCCTCAGGCCTTCCTACTACCTGCCTGCAGGCTCATCTTCTAGTCTCTGGTCCTGAGTGCCATTTCACATACCATAGCCAGTTCTCTTTCCTGACAGAAACTTTTACAAAATTCTGTTCAGTAGAGGAAGGGATCAACTCTCTCTGTTGGGATTGAAGGCCCTGGTCTCTTGGCTTCCTTGATTCTGAGGGGCAGATAGGTAGAAGCCCCGTGTTATCTTTGACCCTCAGCCTTTACCCAGGCTGTCCTCTCTGCAAGGCATCACATGCCAGCTGCTTCTGAACTTGGTGGCCATTCCCAATATGACGCTCGCTTCAGGACCTTCTCAGCTGTGACTCCCCACACCTTTCCTTTCTCCATGCCGGCATGACAGTATGGCCCCTCTTTCCTGTCCAGTGCTACCCATATGTCATGGTATCCCTGTGCTCTTGTCCAGATGAACAGCAACCAGGGTAACTTCCTACCTCACTGACAGTCTGCTAAGGAGGTACCAAATGGCAGTATAAAGAAGAGAGTGCATGAACAGACGATGCGTGCTGTTACTCGGTGTCTTCAACTGCTTCAAGCGCTGAACTTGACCATGACTAATATTTCCAGAATCCACAGGCACTATTAGCAGAGACTTTGTTGCTTGAGTCAATGAGCTGGTTTCTTGCTTTCTCATACTATTGTGCTTCTTGCTTTGGACCTCACCACATTCTCAGAGTTCACCAAAGGTAGCAAGCTGCAAAAAACAGAATCTTAAGAGCATGCACCCCATTTGTATCTGCACACACTGCCCATCGCTCCACTGTGCCTCATCGGCTTCCACTCCTCTCCCCACTGCCTATCTGGTTTGTCTCTGGAGATCCCACTCAGGGGCTGTTGCCCAACGTCTACTCCTGAGGAACAGATCCACCCAAGGGTAGAAGACTTAACCGAGAACCACAGCCTACATGTGATCCCAGGGACCTTGGTTCCATAGACTCCGTTTGACATGGCTCTAAGTTTTCGTGTGCTCAATACAGATCCGCATTAGTTATTTTCTTATAGGAACTCCCTCAGATGTACACATTGATTTGTTCTGAAGTTTTTGTATGCAATAGATCATATGTGGTACTTCTTAGAATTTTGTACCCTTCAGAGAAAATGACCTTCGAAGCCCACAAATATTAAAATGAAGCATTTCTTTCTAGCTCAGAGGTATGACACACACACACCTGTTTGTACACTTCGGCTGATAAGCTTGCTCCTGCTGACCATTTCTCCAGGGACCTGAGTTATCCTGATGATGTCTAGTTTTAGTGTGGCCTGAAAAGAGTGAGCCATCCATAGGAACACATTCTTTGGAGTTGAGGATATTACATGTAGGGCAGAATTGTGGGTGTATGCGTCTGTCTGTGTGTCTGAGTTTAAGTAGGATTCGATAGATCATTTTCTTCACCTACAAGCTGAAGAAAGTAAAAAGGGATACGGAAGGGCCAACACCAGCAGCCATTTGGAATTGCATAATTTCTCCCTGAGGTGGTCCTCACCTGCTGGTTTCTGAGATGAACATCGCATCAGGCCTGAGAGAGTCCACAGCAGC
>PVKN010013892.1:0-19597 GCA_004027915.1 Capromys pilorides | reverse complement strand
ATTCCACTGAGCTATCTCCCCAGCCCCTGTTTCAGAATTCTGGTTCTAATGCTTACAAGTAGATTCTAGTGGGCACATTATTAACACTTCACCTGTTTTTCATCTCTAAAAGGGGAATGGTAATAAGTTATAGGGTCATAATGAATATTAAGATAGGTGATGCTTAGTGAAGGGTTAAGCATATTATGTGGCACAAATAAAACAAAAAAGAGTAATTAAAGAGAATATGAGACAAGGAAAAATGCCACAGTATTGACCTGCTACAATTTTGTATATGCTTAGATTTCTAAATTTCTGTGCAAAAATGTGTAACAGTTGTTTAAATCACATTCTATAGGAATTTATTAGAATATCAATGATTAAAGTAAATATAAGTATCCCGAAGAAAAACAGGCAAAGGACATACACGGACAACTGATTAAACATGACAATAGCTAATATAAATGGGTTATTCCCTTATTACTAATTAGGAGAATACAAAATTTAAAATTTATGTTTTATTTTCATCATTATAATGCACCAGAATGGCACAAACAAAAAAGCTGGGCAATATCAATGGTAGGAGAAAGCAGTGAGAAATATATTTTCACATGCTGCTCTGTGACCACTAGTTAGTATATTTGTAAAGGTAAATAGCTGCCAACCCACTACTACCTAATATCCTTTTTGCTCAGCTCACTTTCCTGGGACCTTGACCACTGCACAACCCAGCAAGTAAATAGTTGCCTCTAGGACTTGCTTGGCACTACAGTCAGTTTCTGTTCTGTTGTTCAGTATCTTGAATAGCATCTCTGGATACAACCTTTCTACAGAGTGTTATAACAACAAGTCAGATGTTATGATATGTATGACAAGGAACAAACGAGAGAAATGCATAAAATGAATTTTTAGAGAATTGGATTGCAAAGAAGTTGATTGTTTAGGTTGATAGCAAACTAAAATTCTTACAAGAGACACTGGCTAAAGTCATCATGAGAAATCCCTACAATGGAATGTTGTGCGCACCTCAAACTGAGGACATTAAGTTGCCCTAATATATAACTACTGGGAAAAAGTTATAAAACATCATGTTTAATATGACTTATTTTGTTTGATGGTATAGTTTTTTCATGTTTGTGTATGTTACATATATACATATATGTATATACACATATATACTATATATAAGTATATATTATTTTAACAGTATTTATCTGTGATGAATAGCAAAACTGGCCTCATACTATTCATATCTCTATGTGCTCATGCCTTTAGAATGTAACTTTGTCACTCTTCCCATCAAAAGGTGGAATCTATTGATACCTAGAACCTATGCTTAACCATGTAGCTTGCTCTGCTTATTTGGCATCATAGCTTGAGTCCCACTTATTTGAAATACTTTGAGATCAGAAGTATTTCCTATTCAGGGGTTTATCAGATTTTCCAATATTTGTATAGATTTTACTGGTTAAATATCCCTTATTTTAAAATCCGAAATTTGAAATGTTTCAAATCTGAAATTTTAAATCACTGTATCAGTGTTCAGAAACTCTTTGGTCCCCAGTACTGCATACTGTGCAGGCTGTGGAATCCTGGGCATGCCATGTGGGCCCGGGAACTAGCTGTGGTGGTGCATGCCTATAGTTTCAGCACTGGGTAGCCTGAGACAGGATGATCACTATGAGTCTGAACTGCGTAGTGAGACCCTGTAACAACAAGAACAACAACAACAAAAAAGACTCAGACTTTGAAGTATTTCAGATTTTGGATTTTCTAGTTAGGCATACTTCACTGTGGCTGATGTAACAGCAGAGGCCTAAAAGCAGTTTGTGTTTTGGTATTTTGCCTCTGTTACCACACTACAAGCATGAGGCCACTGTGTGATGAGGCCTCCGGAAACCTGAAGGAAGGGTCATATAAAGGCGCATTGGCCATCAACCTGCCAGCTGCCAGCTATGAGAAGCCACCCTCAACCACTCAGCCCCTATCAAAACTCTTAGAAGGCTGAGGAGATAGACTGAGCTCAGCCCAAACTTTAAACAACAGAACGGCCAGGTAATAACTGATCTTTGTTTCAAGCCACTAAGTTCTGGGTGCTTTGATATATTATCACAGGTGCAGTGCTCTGAAAGCATCTCTCCAAAAGGCATACAAAAATCTAATTCTTTTTAAAATGTATTTGGTACAGGGTCTACAGGGTCTCACTACATAGATCAGACTCATAGTGATCCTCCTGTTTTCAGCCTCCCAAGCGCTGGGATTATAGGTGCACACCACCGCATCCAGTTTCAGTTGCCAACTCAGTGTGCCCTGGGGGTGAGGCCGCCACCACACGCAGAGGATGGAAACCCAGTCACTGTGTCTGCCTAAGCAGGCACTTTAGTCTACTGAACTATTAGTCTGGCCCTCAAAAATCTAATTCTTAATGTGAGAGCATTAAGTAAGATGTGGGGCCATTGAGAAATAATTAAGCAAGAAGGAGTCACCTGTATGCAAGGGAGTGGTGCCCTTATGAACAGAGCTTGCTGTATGTAGCCTTTTTGCCCTTCCACCATATGGGACCCAGAAAGAGCCATCCATGAGAAACAGTCCCTTACAAGACTCTGAATCTGCTGACACTTTGAGCCTGGACTTCTTAACCACCAGAGTCATGAGCAATAATTTCTTTTCGTAGTAAATTATCCAATCTGCAGTATTTTGTTATGGTCTGAAAGGTCTAAGACATCAGAAGAGTAGATTTTGGATATTTAAAAATTCAAGACTATGGGCAACTTTTTAAAAAAACTATGCATTAGTTTTTGAGATCACGAAAAAGTTTTTTTTATTAAAATTTTTAAATGAAAGGAAGAAAACCTCTTTCTGAGTTTAGTCGTGAAGCACAATAGAATAATATTTAGGTACTTACTATGTACTAGGCGCTGTGCATGTTATGCATATTGTCTAAGTCTCTGCAACAATTCAGATGCAGAGAATATTGTTGTTTCATTTTCCTGATTGAAGAAACCAACATATAGAGATGTTAGATAACTTGTCCAGAGTCACTCTGCCACTACAGTGGCAGCTCTACGGTTGATCCCAACAATCTGTTTATTGAGAATAAGCTGTCAACTGACACAAGAAAGACAAAATTTTGTCTGCATTTGAAGAGTCATTTCCCAATACCCAGAATGCTCTCTGTTGAGTTTCTTAACTTTACACAATTTCCTTGAACAATAAAATGTCGAAGTGGTTATGGTAAAGAAGATATTTTAGAACTCAAATGGTTCCATTTTGTTGCTTATAAGCAACTCTTCTTTCAGGGATTTGTTGAAGAGGGTGGAGGGTGGTAAGTCTAACTAAAAGCAGGTTTGCCTATTTTCAAGGTTTCTGTAATTTTTGCTTTTTCTCTTCACCAAGACTGCCAACGAAAGGGAGCTATTTATAATGTTGTTTATTCCACATTCTATTGTGCAAAGACATTTTTAGACCACACTGTAAGCATAGTTCTGCACACACTGTAAATAGCAAATACCTAAGCAAAGTGTAGATAATGTTGATGATGTTGATGATGATGATGATGATGATGATGATGATGATGATGATGATGATATTCAGATATCCAGAGAGCTCTCAACAGGGAACAATGTAGCTTAGTAGTTGAGAGCACAGCTTTACCATCAGATTACATGTGGGTTGGTTGATCTACGGGTGCCTCTGGTTTTCCTTGCATCACATAAAGATACTAAATTATATTACACTTGCTAAGAAGTTAAGGAAAAGGGGTTGAAAAGAGGGAAGAACACTGGAAAAAAGAGGAGTCTAGATATATCATATACACATACGTTTCCTATGATGAATATAATCATTGTGAGTGTCTAAATTGTATTAATAAATTTAAGAAAAAATAATATGCAGGAAAAAATGTGGGCCAGAGCAGCTATGCTCTGTCATTTTACTGCTTCTCTCTGTCATCTTATCAATGAAAAGTTCATGAAGTCTGATCTCACTAAGTTAAACATTATTTGTGAAGTCCAATGATATTCAGTGGAAATAAATAGGAGCTATTTGCTATGAAGGACAAGAGGTAAAAATCTTTTCTTGTAGCTGTGACAGTATAAATTCAGCACTAAATGATTGTTTTTGGTGTTCAGTGGAATCAAGATTGGTGAGCCCATCTGGGGTCACTTGATTACCCTTGGCAGTCCCTTGGAGAAATTACCTCCAAAATATTGTGGCTTGGACATGTGAGTCCCCTTACAACATGACCAAAGCCATAGACTGTCAAAGTCTAAAGACAATAGGAAGCAGGCCTGGGCCTGTTCTGCCTCCTTGTGATTGCCTCTCAGAGTCATAATTACCCAGCACAACAGGCTCCTTTTCCACCAACAGACAAAGCTAATATGTCCAGTCTCGGATAATAATTTGATGTCTGCAACAAGTTAAGCTGTAAACAAAACAGAATCATGATTTAAAAATAAGCATTCTGCTAAACAAAAGGAAGCAAAACTAAAGGAAAGGTCATAGCTATTGTATTTTTGCAACCATTACAGTCTAATGATGATCTATATCTTCTAGAATCTTTGTTGGGTCATAATCAAAGTTTTCCTTCAGTAATCATATTGCACACTTTCCTGAGGGAAAACTGTTTGAATTTCATCATATCTTTCAAAATGTAATAGATCTCTGTTTTAATCAGCCTTCCCTATTTAGATCATTTCATTAAAAAAAACCAATGAATAATTTTGCTTTAAAAAAAAAAAAAACACAAAATAGCAGTGAACTGGGTTTGTATCAGAGGCGCCATAAGTCAGCTGAGATTTAGAGATAGTTTTGATAATGAATGGCTATGGTGCCAGAAGTATCTTTGGCAGATTGCAGGAATAATGACCCCAATTTATTCCAGTCTCCCTGTACACATGACTTTGAATAGTCTCCTCCTTTACTGACTCTAGCCCTGGCTATGATTTATTTGGCCATCTGAGCCCAGCCCAAGTTGTCAGACCTCAGCATTGTAGTTGTTGGTTTGATGTGCTTGAATTTGCAATGGTTTGTTATATGGTAGTTAATCAACAAGTGCCCCAGTGAGAAAAGAATTGTAGCATGACTGTTAGAGCAGATATTAGCTCTCATCAGAATGATTTTGCCTATAAATAATTGAGATTGGCATTGACCTAAAACAACAGAGCATGATTAAATATAGGATCTAGCTACCCATAAACAGTTATCAGTATAGTCACACTGAAAACTGGAACAAGCATAGCCAGAAAGATAAGTTTTGGGATATAGGCCAGATCTACTGTCCAAGGGTGTAAATATGGGAGGGCCCATCACTAATCAGTACTTCGAATCAAGTGAATAGACACTTCAAAGGATGAGAATTTTTAAGGATAGCGAGGGCACAATGGCACCTAAACTTTTATTTGTTTGTTACGTTGCATTTTATATTTTACATAAAGCTCCTTAAGCCTTTGGTTGGACCAGACCAAGTAGCACATGACTCTAGAACTTGCTTTATGACATTTTCCTATTTTTCCTAGTATGTACTTGATAGCGATTAAGAAAAGGATCTTGTAGTCATTTAAGTTACTACATACTCTTGATTTCTCTTAGAATTTTACAACATATCTTACCATATTGAAGACTTATATGTATACATTTATTCCAGCACTTGAAAAACCTATTTGACCATGGACACCTTTTTGTGATTAATGTACATTAACATCTTAGAAACCATTATTTCTCAGAGCAAACTTGGAGATAGTTGTTTTTAAAAATCTCTTGTAGTGAAATATACCATTTATATGGAAAAGTGAATGAAGCACAAAAATGCAGCATCATGAACTATTTCAGACCAATTACTTATGTAACCACCATCCAGTTCAAGAAATTAAATGTTGCTAAGTACTCCATTAGATTTCCGTGTGCTCCTTGTAGCCCATCACAAAATGTTCTATCTCCTAGAGGTACCTGGAACTTGAAGGTAATAACTCCTTGCAGTGTTTTATTCCTGCCAAAGAAGCATACATCTCTAAGTCATAGGCTGTTTTTTTCCCTTTTCAGAAGCCATATTAATGTATAATTATACAGCATTATTGCAAGGCTACTGGTACTATCATCAGAAAGGAGAATTAATTAAAAGAACATACAGAAAGTAGTGCATATGTCAATCACCCAGAAGTAAATTGTACTAAGAGAATCACCACTTTGGCTATACTCACTAGCACCATCTTTAAAACCTTTGTTGTGATCATTGACAAAACAAAAGACAGTAGTCCAGACACTTCAGAGCCTGGTAACTCTGAAGCTGCTGGTCCCATTGAAGCTTCTCCCATTGAGAATTGTGCTTGCAAGATCAAAGAAATAGGATGAGAGAGTAGAATGGTTCTGCTGCGAGTGGCAGGAAATATTCTTCCCAATTCATCTGAGCAGGGTTTCACACCTGCTGGTATTTGACAATCCATAATTTAGTGTTTCAAACAGACCTGTGTGGTTATGTTCCAGTTATCTCAACTTTAAAGTTCACCCAGCTCTTCAGGCCTCTTTGAAACTGTTCAGAACAGACTTCCCAAAAGAAAGAGAGTGGACAATAAGTACATGAAAAAAATTTCAACATCTTTGACTGTGAAAGAAATGTAAATCAAAACAACACTGAGATTCCATCTTATTTCAGTATGAATAGCTAGCATGGACTCAAAAAGCAGCAAGTACTAGCAAGAACGTGGGAGAAAAAGAACACTTCCACTTTGTTTGTGGTAATGTAATCTAGTACAACCACTAGGGAACAGCAATGTGGAGATTCCTCAAAATACTAAAAATAGATCTTGCATTTGATGCAGCTATAACTCTGCTAGGTATACTCCTAAAAGCAGTAAACTCATTATATTACAATGACACATGGACACGCATGTTTATAGAAGTGCAATTCACAAAAGCTAAATTATGAAAGTGGCCTACATGCCCATCAATAGATGAATGGACAAAAATGTGGTAAATATACGCAATGGAGTGATACTTAGACATAAAGAAGGATAAATTTAAGGCATTTGTAGGAAAATGATGAAGTCTTGAGATCATAATTCTGAGTGAAACAAATCAGACACAAAGGGTAAATGCTTGGTGGTCTCTTTTGCACAAAAATTCAAAATATGAGTAAGTCAAAGTGAAAAGTAAATGAGACAAGGTTGGAAACAGAGAAGTAGATTTTTGAAAGTGGGAAAGAGATCACGAAAGAGAATTAAATGATGGGGAGCAGGAAGTAGAAAGGATCAATGTGTATATGTGCCACGTCCTTAAAAAGAATGTATTTCCTACCACAAGCATACAGTAATTAGAAAAGAACAAATGGCAGAATCTTCTGGCTATTAACATGAATAAAAAAACTAAACAATGAAAAGAAACAAAGTGGTCAGGACAGGTATAGTAGAGGCAGCATCAGTGCAAGCTTCGTCCACAAAAGGCCATCTGTGTACCTCAACTCTCCCTCTAGAGTAGCCTATACCACTCAAAGATAGCATGCCATCCCATAATCTCATTTGACCATGTTTCTTAGTTCGCAATGCAAGTCTTGTTTTCCTAACACATGCCAAAATTTGACTCAGTGGTATTCTGTCCACTTTGCAGAGGTGAAAGGCTATTGGGCAGGTTTGGGTGCACCTGCAAAGACTACTCATGAGCTCATCGTTCCAAGCATTTTAATTGGCTGCATGAGGAACCTGATGCCAAAATCAACAAGGTCCACCAGATGTCTGGGATGAAAATCAAAATCGCAAGCCCAGTGACAGGATCTACTCCTAGACAGGTTATAATCATTGGATCTACCAACAGTATTTGCCTGATTCAGGGTCTAACCATCAAGCTTTCCACGAAGATGGGTGGCATGTGGAGCAACTAAAACAATGTAGATCCATTCTTAGTCTCTTTTTGACTGCTCACCATTTGATCCATCTGTGTTGTTTCTGAACAGTCAACATTTCCAGGTTTTAAATAGTCCGTAAATTTTAGTTTCTGTACACTTTATCATCCACTTGAGGTTTTAAAATTGTTTAATTCCTTTCTCTATTCAACTGGTAGTGCTGAACTCCATATTTAGTTTTTTCAGGCCTCTCCCTATTTTTTTTTTAATTTGGAGAATTTCTGTTCATGAACTTTTTTTTCATAGAACTGCAAGAATGTTACTTTAATACAATTCCTTTTAGTTCTGTAATTTCAGAAAATTTTAAAGTAATTAAATTTCCTAGTCTAGATTTTCTTCACAGTTATCTTTAGTACTGTTTTTGCAATTACATGAAGCATAGAAATTTAATGTATTCTTGCTCTGGGCATCTGTCTGCTTTATTCTTCCTTGAGAAATGCTCCAAGGACAAGAATATTATATCTTACTAGTAGTGTCCAAGAAGCAACCTATTGGAGGTCAAGGAACTGACATTCATTGGGTCACTACTGTACATGAAATGCTGTATTGAAGCACTGGTATATTCCATACAGTGAATTCTCTTATTTCTGGAGGAAGATATTACAATCTCTCTTACATCAATGAGGAATTTGAGGTTCACTGATGCAAAAATAACTTCAGCGGAGTCACACAAGTCAAATAGCCAGTTAATGCAAAGACAGAATTTGAAGTCAAAGATGAATTGAGCCCTCAAATCCATAGCTTTCTGAATGTCATATAATGCTTTCTATACTAATGCTTATAAGAGTTTTCAGGACTAGAGCAAAGCTTGGCATATCACGGCACATGTTCTGGGTCAGAATTAATACGGGACATAGAAATTTACAAGATTGGCCTATAGGGCTGGTGAGATGGCTCAGTGGTCTAAAGCACCTGCATTGGAAAGTTTAGGTCACCGCAGGAACTGTGGCTCAATCCCTGGCACCACGTGCTGCACCAGCCCCAGCCCCAGGGCAGGCTGAGCTGGCCATAACACAAACAAATAAATGAAGTTTAAGAAAAAAAAAAAAAAAAAGATTGGCCTATAATGGCCGGCTACAGAGTCAAATGTAGAAGAGCGATGATTTGCATGCTAAAGATCCAGAGGATCCTTGGAGCCCGTGGAAATCACCTGTGTGAATCTATATTAGGAAGCCAAAGGATCTGTGAGCAAAGACTGAGGAATCTGCACCAGCATGTCAAAAGGATGATTCTAGAGCTGAAAAATCTGCACCAAAAGCCAGGAGGCAAAGCCCAGGGTGAATATAAAGACCAGAGCTCCTCTGAAGAGAACATCCAAAGCTCTACCAATGAAAATCAGTTGAAATCCTTCCTGGATCAACTTATTCCAGTATACAGAAATCATGTTCTGCATTTTATACTCTTCTGACAGCAAGCCTCCTCAAGTGGGTCTTCCAATCCAGAATCATGCTGACTCAATTCAGCTGAGCTTTCCCATTGAAACTGACAATATACCTTCTTGTAAACAGAAGGACTTGGAAAGTGTAATGGATTGAATGATTTTGTCCCCTAAAATTGTGAAACATTAGCCCCAAAGTATTAGGAGTTGAGTTGTAGGTTAACTTACATATATGGGATTAGTTCCTATTATGGTTTGTGTCTATGTGTCTCCCCAAAGTCTCATGTCATCGTGGTGCAGATTTCTAGAGGTTGTGATTAATTCCTGATACAATGCTGGGATTATGAGTGTGAGTGGTACACCCAACCTGGGGCAGAGAGCCTGAATGTGATATAAGAGAGGGAGAGAGGTTTACCTCCGCCTCTGCTACAATCACTGCCACTGCTCCTGCAGTTTTGCTTTTGATGTTTTGTTATTTTCTGCCACCATGAACTGCTACTCTCTGCCATGTGCCACTGTGCCTTGGAGCCAGCCAAGTATGGACTGAAACCTCCACAAGCTGTGAGCTAAGTAAACCTTTCCTTTCTCAATTTTAGGTGCTGGGTATTTTGTTCCAGCAATGAAAGAAAAGTAAGCAAGGTAGATTTTGGTACCAGAGAGGTGGCGTCATTGCTGATACTATTTGACCATGTTGCTCAAGAGCTTTTGAGAATGGCTTATGGGAAGAGATAGGAAAGGGTCAGAGATGTCACCTGAAAGGGAAGTGCTGGAATGCCTTTGGTTCTTCTGTATGGGAAATTCTGGTCAGAGCTCAGAAGACCAGAAGGCTCATAGAAATCCTGCCCATGAAAACAAGACTGGGGAGGTTTTTGCTGGGAAAATGGATTGCATTGGCTTATGGACTCCAGATAATGTGTGCTTTGGCTTGGCATAGAGTTTATCTGCATTTTTCTCATGCCCAGAGACTTTGCCTGAGACTGAGATAAAGCAAGGTGGACTGGATAATCTGGCAAAAGAAATTTCAAGATAGTAGAATATCGAGGCAGTGGCATGGCTATTGTTGTGGTGTTTTAGCTACATTTATGTTGAGAATCAAGAGAAAAGAGCCCAGAAGGATGATTTAAAATGTTGCGAGTTTGGCCAGAAAGGAATAGCCAATAAAGGTTTGGACTACACAGATAGAGCTGAAAAGATCTCTATTGCTGAGGAGGAAAAGGAGAATAGAAAAGGTTGTCTGAGAACATCAAAAAAGCAGCAAATTTTTACCCTTTGTAGCCTCAAAACTGCAAAAGTGAAAGACTTTGCTCTGAGGAGGAAGCCCCACAGTGCCAAGTTCCAGAATGGTGGTGACCACGCCATGTTCCAAATGACACTGGCACAGAGAATTTCTTCCTCATAATCAGATTCAGAATGCTCAGTGTTCCAGGCACTCAACCACTACAGCCAGTACAGAAGAAAGCCTTACTACTGCTCCAGCTGGCAGCAGTCCTTGGAATTATCTACATGGCACTGGTTTTAGGCACATGCAGAATGCAAGAGTTCTAAGGTTAAGAAGGCTTCCACCTAGATTTCTGAAGGCCTGGGAGGTCAGCCAGTATGCCCATAGGAGGGCAATGTGTAAAGCTGTGAGAAGCCTAAAGTACAGTGGAGATTCCAGAAGTTTGGAAAAACCAGGGATGTGGATCATCTAAGGAAATGTACAAGAAGGAAGCAATGCAGGCTTAAAGAGAGGTCAAGGAAGCTACCTCCAAAAGTGTCAGAGGTGCAGAGCCATGTAAGGCCTTTGGAGCTCACAATTTATCACAGATTGCTTCAGATGTTCCTAATAGAAATACAGGATGTAATGCTTGCTCTGTTGGATTTTGGACTTGCTTTGGTCTCAATGCTTTGTATCTCGTTGTTTGTATTTTTGGGATGCTAATGTTTTTCTTGTGTCATTGAATGTTGGAAGTGTTTAAATTTTCATTTGTACAGGGCCTCACAGCTAAGAGTTTGCCTTAGATCTTGCAGGAGACTTAGGGCTTGGACTTTTCAGTAACTGTTAGGACTTTGGCAACTCTTAGAGATGGATGAAAATGCTTTTTGCATAAAGGGATGTAAATGAACCTTTTGGGGTCCAGGGACAGAATATTATGGTTTCTTTCTAGTCGTCCCCTAAAAGCCTCATGCAATCACGGGACAGCCTTCTAGAATTTGTGATTAATTCATGACCCAAGGCTGGGATTATGAGTCTGAGTACTGCTGGGATTATGGGTGTGAGTGTTATACCTGACCTGGGGCAGATAGCCTGGATGCAATATAAGGGAGGGAGAGAGGCTTGTCTCTGCCTCCGCTGCCACCACTGCCACTGGACCTGCATTTTTGTTCTTATTGTTTTCTTATTTTCCACCACTATGAACTGCTGCCCTCAGCCATGGGCCATTCTGCCTTGGAGCCAGCTGAGTGTGGACTGAAACCTCCATAAACTGTAAGCTAAATAAACCTCTCCTTCATTTTAGGTGTTGGGTATTTTTGTCCCAGCCAGTATCCTTACAAAAATGAGCCCAGGGAACTTCTTTTTTCTCTCCACCATGTGGAGACTTAGTGAAAAGATGCTGTTTATATAATACAAGTCCTCATCAGACACACAACTGTGCCATCACCTTTTTGTTTTCTTTTGGTGCTGGATTGAATGCAGCCCCTCATGCACACTGTACCACTGATCTACAACCCCAGCGCTATGTTGGCACTTTGATCTTAGATTTCCCAGGTTCCATGACTGTGAAAAATAAATATTTGGTGTTTAAGTCACCTAATCTTTGGCATTCTGTTATACCATCCAGGACTGAGATAGCAAGGCTATTCCATAAAGGGGAATGGTAGAGTGTTTCCTTTGCTGCATGATAATTGATAAAGAAAAAAAAATTCTTATATGTACTTTCTGTCTTGTTGTGGCTTATTCTACAACAAGAACCCAATGCAAGGTTTCAAGTTCAAGTCGTTTCTTTGGGTTATGATTTCAAGAAGCACCAGTAGGGAAAATGAGATGGGGAGAGAAGCCTGCCAATGCAGGGAACATTATGAAACACTGGAGACAACTGGAGCTCAATATTGCTGAGAAGTCACAGGGCTCATTGGTACCCCACACCCTGCAGTGATTACACTTCAAGCTACTCCAGTGGAGGAATGGGGGAACTTGGCACTTATGTTCCAGTTCACTTCCACCATTAAATGAGGGCAGCTTTTGTAAAGATTAATTCCTCTGCACTCTGGTCTTGAATAGGGCAGGCCTAGGTGCTCCTAGGGTCAGAAAAGTTCCTCTGGCAAAGTATCACAGGTGCTTGCAATAAAAGTTGTTGGCAGAGAGGCAGATGCTGAGGCGATATGGCAGAAAATCATACTGTCTGCTACACCCTCTACTAGTGAAAGCCAATGAAAACAGAAATAAACATGAGCTTTGTTAAAGGAAAGAGGCTATAGAAAAGTTGCAAGCCTTCTAAAGGGCTATGCAATGTAATATTCCCGAGAAGTTCATGCTGGCACTTTCAAATCTAATTTGCCACACTAAGGAAGTGACACCCACCACACCATAGTTTAATAATTTAGCTATTATTCAAAAACGATCTTATGAACAGTCCATTCATTTTCTCCGTGGCAGTTCAGTCATTGAAATTCACCCACTGTGTCTTGTGACTGTTAGTGATACTCTGGGAGGTATTATTTATGAGCATGTACAAAAAGAGATTTGACAAAGATTTCCAAAGCAACCTGATGCTAAAGACATGATTTCCAAATCTTAATGGGAAATTGGCTGGTCTGGGCTTGGTCTCAAATGTTCTCTTATTGAGGGAGTGTTTTCATCTCATTTTTTGATTCAAAAATAGGGGAGAGAAGTGGATAATATGGGTGGTATTGAGAGATTTTAAATACTGGATAAAGGAAGGGGCTTTTTATACTAATTAACCTATTTACTCTCTTTCAGACAATAGCATTTTCAATTGTCATAATACAGAAGAAAGTATAATAAATGGAGAGGAGGGAGGAGTTGTCTAAGAAAGCACCAAAGGTACCTTGCACTGAGCAAAAAGGGATGTGATATTGCAGAGATACAAAAAGAGCGGAAATTCAAAAGAAAAATGCTACAAAACTGAAATAAATTTCAATTTCTGGCTCAATTCTTTATTTGACAATGTGTAACTAATGCCATCTTGGACAAATGTGCTACGATTTAATTCACTTGTTTTTATAAAAGTAGCTTTAGATTGGAAAATAAAAATAAGAATATAAAAATATACTGCAACTACAACTACGAGCCCACCCTGCTCTACTCATTTGAACCAGGGCAATGCCCTGAGCCAAAGCCCCAACTATGTCCTAAGGTCTCCTATCCTTAGGCAGAGATAAGAAAAACAAAGGCTGCAGCACTTGGCTTAGAAAATTCCTAAGTCCCCAAACAAGATGCCTGTGCGCCTCTCTGGCATGATCTATACTGACCTTTGTTCACTTGGATCTCGTTGAAGATTCATGCATATGGACTGCATCCCATACATCCAATTAAACCAGACCAAATTATGGGAAAGGGCTTAAACGGTAGACACGGCTGACATGACATTAGTTATGCTCAGGAAGATGTAATGACAGGCAGCATTTTATATTTTTAAAATATAAAGTGTTTCTGCCATTTGCATTTCCACTAGCATGAGCCCACTCACTCGGAACATACTCTCACCAGATTAAATCTTCGCTGCTTTTCCTTATCAGTACATGCCACATCAAATTCTTTGTACATTTCACCCAAGAACCTAGGAGCACATTTGCACCCCTATAACCTGCAGCAACAATTAGACTACTTAGTCACCAAGGAAGTCACTGCATCCCTAACAAGCCCCTCTACACACGTGCGGGCGCGCCCGCACATACACACACACACACACACACACACACACACACACACACCCCTTCTTAACTATAATGTTTGTTCTTTTTTACGATGAAACAATGAAGTCTTAAAGATCAAAGAGATGCAATGTTCAGGTATATTTTGGCTTCAGGTTTTTTTTTTTTTTCCTCTTGCTAGGATCAAATAAACTGCTCACTGATCATAGCACTAATGATAGTGTCAGCCGGACCTGGTGCAGAGTTCTATTTCTTCCATCTATGGCTCTTCATTTCTTTACTTGTAAAATGGAACTAGCAGTGGTATTTACAAAATAATACTTATTCGTAGACACACAAATTATGTCCAGTAGAAGTTTGATTGATTTCCCTCTCCCACTTTGGAAGAGCCCATCTTTGCCTTTGTTTGCATATTTATTTTAATGTTCCTGATTTGCAAGTATATCTGTTCTTTGGATTCTCCCTTCAACTCATTGTAGCATCTTTGAGTTCCTTCATTAAAAAGTTAGATGTTTAACACTGTTAAAACATTTTATTCTGACACTTGTTAAAATAGCAAGGGACTTTATTCAGGACTATTATGACAGGTGTCAAGACTATCACAGTAGAGGAGAGAGGTCAGACTCAACTTCAAATACAGCAAAGACAGCTGAGGATTTATAGCCAATGAGCACAATGAATGGAAAATTACTAAAATGAGACATCAACAGTTGGGACATTCTTTCTAAGTTAGCTTAAAAGATTTTTTGCTGTAGGCAGACCAAGATGATCAGATAGCAAGGGTAGGGGGAATCTCACTAAACTAATTTAGCAGGATTCTTGCTAAAAATTGGCCTAGGCTGACAAGGCCCAAAAATGAGAACTCATCAAAAACAGGACTCCAAAGAGCCTTTCTAAAGTTTGCTCAAGCAGGAAGTCTTTATCAGTCCCTTGACATGTTCAGGTAAAGAAGAAACATTTTTCTTTCTTTTGAACAATACAAATCCATTTCTCATTTGGTTCCCTTCTGTTCTGTAGGAATCAGCTGAGCCATTTATTAAATTTGGTGCTAAGGCAGACAGCTGAGATGATTTCCACATATTGAGCTCAAGGCACCCTAAGTGATCCATATAGCATCAGTTCCAGGCAAGAAGAGTACCCCGCTGTCCAATTTTAACTTGCAGGACTTCTTTAGCTACCAGCAGGGGCAAATGACTACCCAGAACAGACAACCTAGAATAATAATGGCGAACATTTTAGAGACCAAATGTTCAAACTTTAATTTAGAATCCACTTATTTAGGGCAAAGTACAACATTATAGTTAAACCTAAATATCCAGTCTTCACCCGCTGGGGTGACTCTGTTCACATGCTGACAGAGACAGCTCTGTATACCCACTGTGACATATAGGCGACAGGTTTACCACCACTGACCTAGAATCCAGATAAGGATCTAGGCAGTTAAGTTTTGTTTCTCTGTTATGCCAGCCAGAGTGATGGTTAAAACTATTGAGAATTTTAAGCTTTTTTTTTTTTTTTTTTTTTAATCTGAGACAGGGTCTCACTATGTAGGTTGTGTTGGCCTTGAACTCAGCACAATCCTCCTCCCTCAGACTACCAAGTGCTGGGACTTCAGGTATGCATCACCACTCCAAGCTAGGAATGTTAATTTGGAAAATTGTAGCCAGATTGTAGAGAAAACTAGAAGAATTGAGAATTTGGCAAGTCAAATATGCAAGATTGTAAAACCCAACCCAACTAACAGTTAGGTAAGGAAACCTTAAAGATAGTAAACAGAATTAGAAATTTATACCTCACACAAGGTTGTATGCTATAGTTTTCCATTGAAATAAAATTTCTCTACATAGTTATCCCCTGCTTTTTGCTCAAAGAAAACCAAATAAAGTTATTCCTATTTACAAAATAAGCCTAGCCTCCCTCACATTTGGCCTTATTATGCATCGAAGTGCAATAATAATGAGAACTGTCAGTGTAGACCTTTTAAAGTTTGCTTACTTCAACTCCTCATAAGGAATCTTGGATGAAACTTTCAAAGCCTCTGAAGCTACGAAGCCAAGCCAAGAAATCACCCCCAGACTTCACTTGCAGTATCTATACCTTTGGGGCATCCTTTTCTTCTCAAGGCCTGCAAAATACCTTAATATTCCTGGGCCTGCAGTGACCTTACTTACTCACAAATGAGAGTGGAAAAACTGATCCAGGAAACCTGGCTGTTTTTTTCCTAAGGGGCTTCATAAGATCTATAAACCCCTTCTTAAAACTGTCTAATCATACTGCATTTTATAGCATCGTTCTCAAAGACAACGTTCGAGTAAAAGCCTTGACAATATAAGTAATTTTTAAAAATTCTGACCTGTTACGATGAAGAGTTTCTTATTAAACCCATGTAGATAATGATATTGCCATGGAAATAAGAATTCTTAATAAGAGGTTCCAATTTCTGAAGGGAGTAGGTTAGGAAAAATAAAGTTCAATTTTCTTTATAAAAGTATAGTCTAATGTGGGCTGGGGAGATAGCTCAGTAGAGTAAGCACTTGCCTGGCAAGTGCAAGGGCCTGAGTTCAATCCCCAGTTCCACACAAAAAAGTACAGTCTAATAAATTATTATAAGTTATAGATATCTTCAGAAAAGAGAAAAGCAGTTTCTCATATTCAAAAACTAGATCATTAAAAGACTAGTAATATTTCAAACAAGTCATCAAAACTCATAATCATTCTTTATCAGTTTTATTAGTCTCATGCAATTAATTCTTGCTTTGCATATAAACCAAATAGATCCGGTGTTAGAGATGTGGAACCCCTTACTCAGTCTAGTGGATAGTCTCTAAGTAATTTAAGGAAAGCCACAGAAACCTGTATCCTCACATCCCTGTCACACTCCTTTCCATGAGTCTATGAGTCAACTGTCTTTTATGAAGATGAAGCACTCTGACCAACAACGGTTTGCAAATACTTTCAGAACAAGTAAAATGAAAACTAGCAATGGATGCTTAAAGAACATAGATGGCTGTAGCTAAGGTTGCAAGAGTTCATTTGACAAGGAAATTTGGGTCTGTGATACACATTTTAACATGAGCAGAATCGTGATTGATAACATACTATAATATACCTTGGAAAATGAAGATGCAGACATAGTCCCTATAAGTTTATATGGTTTCTGAAATTCTTATTTTAACAATATTTACCCATATAAATACAAGCTAGAAAAAGTTAATTGATATTTCTTGAGAATGTTTTTATGTACCACAATATATCAAATAAACCTATTTTTTTACAAAAAAATTAACATAAAAAATAAGTCCATTGAGATTTTCCAGGAATCTTATGAGAAATCTCAATCTCAGCTCAAGACCAAGACTTCATTTAGATATGATTTGTAAAGGGAAACATTTTCAAGTGTCAGAAGATTTAAACACTTGGTAAAATATCCTGCCTCCTTACAACAAAGAAAGTTTAAGCTAGATAATTAACTAAAATAGTAGTAACGATTTTAAAAGTAACTATCAGAGTTATCATGAACTTAGAAAACCTCAACTTTTTTCACAAAGAAATAAAAGGACTCAGTTCTCTTCAATAATCAAGAACAACATCAACATAAAGCCCTGAATCTCTTTTTACCTAAGTGGTCACTTAAAAGGCAAAGAAAAACCTCTTTCAGTCTCTCATTATAGGCAGACCAAGGGCCAGCGAGATAGCTCAGTGGACTAAGCTCTCCACTCCTGAGCCATGAAGGAGTCCAGGCGTGGTGGTGTATGTCTCTAATCCCAGTGCTGAGGAAGCTGAAAATAGGAGGATCACTATGAGTCTGAGCTGTATAGTGAGACCCTGTACCATATACTTAAATAAAAAAAGCAGACCAATAATCCAAGAGCATTTTGTTATTTTTAACATAGAGAAAACCAAACATTAGCTTTGCATCACTGTACTTTCTATATCATAGTTCATTTTCCTAACTGTAAATAAATTTACTCAAACCTAGCCAGCTCTGACCAGATGAGATGGGATTTCTTTTCCTCTAAAGATTCCTTTATTATAAACTTCCTACAACTTTTTAAAAGCTACCTTATCAAGGTATGGTTGAAATACCAAAAGCTGTACACATTTAATGTAAGCAGCTTTTAGAGTTTGAAATAAGTGCGCACCCATTAAATCATCACTACAATCAATGCCATAAACATATCCATTGCCTCTGAAAGTTTTCTTCATTCTTATCTTTGCCATATGATAATAACATTTAACTTAACGTTTACCCTCAGCAAATTTTAAGTGTACAATACAGTTTTGGTAACTATATGCACTATAGTGTATACTAGATGACTAGGATTTACTAATCTATAACTGAAACTTTTATACACTTTAATCAATACCTCCATACTTCCTCCTCTACCACTCCCTCACAGCTACCACTATTGTCTGCTCTTAAGACTTGGGGCAATATTGACATTATAACAGTATTGATTCTCCTAATCCATGAACATGGAATCATTATTTATTTGTATCTGCTCTATTCTTTCGTAAATATCATAGTTTTTAGTGTCACCTTCTTCCTCAGACTTATTCTGAAGTATTTTACTATTTTTGATGATATTCTCAGTAAGATTGATTTCTTAATTTCTTTATGGATAGTTAATTGTAGTTACAGAAGAATGCAACGGATGCTTACAAATTGATTTTCTATCCTGCAACTTTACCGAAATAATTTGCTAGTTCTAATAGGAATTTTCTTTTCTGTGTGGGAAGTCTTTAGGATTCTCTACGCATGAGATCGTGTTAACTGAAAACAGATAAGTTTACTTCTTGCCTCTCAATTTGGATTACTTTTTTTCTTTTTTCTGCCTGATTCCTCAGGCTAGGACTTCCTATACTATGCTGAATAAAAGTGAGCACCATTCCCCTCTTCCAGTTCTGAGAGAGAAACTTCTAATTATCACTATTGACTATGGTGTTTCATATAAAGCCTTTATTATATTGAGGCGGGGTCCTTCTGTACCTAATTTGGTAAAAGGTTTTTATCATGAAAGGATGTTGAATTTTTCCAAACAATTTGTTTGCATCTATTGAGGTTATTATGTGATTTTTATACTTCACCCTGTTAATGTGGTTGTCACATTGTTTGATTTGCATATGTTGAAGCAAACTTGAATTTGAGGGATAAGTCCCACTTCTTTGTAGTCTTTTGGGTATGCTATGGCTTTTGGTTTGCTAATTCTTTGTTGGGAACTTTTCAAATATGTGTTTACTGGAATTTTCTTATGGTTTCTTGTCTGGCTCTTTTCTCAGGGTAATGCTGATCTCTTGAAAGTATTTGTGAGGGTTTTTGCTTGTCTTTTTGGAAATGTTTTTAAAAGACTAGTATCAATTATCCTTCAAATGTTTGATGGAATTCATCAGGTCCTGGTTTTCTTTATTGGGAGGGTTGTGCTTAGTGGCTCAATCTTCCTGTTATTAACCTATTCCAAGATTTTTAATTTTTC
>PVKN010013891.1:0-19596 GCA_004027915.1 Capromys pilorides | reverse complement strand
CACCTATAACAACAGCAGATCCCACACACTGCGTCATTTTGCAAGGCATTTGAAGAGCCCACAAACACGATTCTCTTGATCCTCTTGTTCACTCTGGAATCTTGAGGTTTCCCAGTGCTGGGGAATGAAGAGCTGGGGTGTCCAAGGCCTGGGGTGGCCAGAGCTGGGGAATAGGCCTCTCCCTTGCTTTGCAAACCATCACCACCTTTAATCCCAGTTCTACCCCTCTGCCGGCACCCTGCAACCTCCCTGCATATCCTATGTATTACTGCTTCCGGAAAGACTGGAAATTCACAAGGATGTGTGATTTCCCAAGTTGCTTCAAGTTAGATCAGACAGGAAAGTTTTTCACCCCATAGAATGGAATCTTACAGCATTTTAACTAGCACTAAAGCTTGCTGACAACCTGTACAGGGATGTTCTACCACCTGAACACAGAAAGCCACAGAAGGCTTCTAGAAGTGGACAAACTAGCACTCACCTCTTCCTACAGTGAGAGGAGGGACGGTGAGGATTTTGGATGACTTTAAAATTGCAGTCATCCAGCCTGAGCCTAGATTTGTCTTTCTAAAAAGGGAAGTAAAGGAATAAGGCCTGATGTTCTCTGGACAGTGGCAGTCCAGAGAACTGAATATATGTCAGTCTGTGTCTCATAGGCAGAAGTAAGGCTGCTCCAGGACAGAGGAACTTTTCGTCCTTATAGAAGCAATTCTAGGGGGACAGGATTCTGTTGCAATGGAGAAAAACAACAACAACAAAAAAAAAAGAAAAAGAAAAAGAAAAAAAGTGCAATTCTGACACTAGGTTTCCAGGGTCATGCCTGCCACCTCGTGGTCAATTGGCAGCATCGGCCAGACAGCAAATTTCTCCAGACCTGGACTAGGAATCATGTAATAATAGATCATTAACTGAGCATTTATCACGTGGCTGACACTATAAAAATCATCAATCACACAGATTTACTAACTTCAAAAAAACCCCTACTCCTTAGGGGCTAATACCATTCTCTTCATCTTACAAATATGGTAATGGTTCCTAGTGGGTAAATCATTGCCCATTGACTCCAGTAGGAACAGCCAAGTTAGAGAAGCACCTTAATTATCCAGCTCCTAAGACCAGTTCATTTTGACACTCGACTATCGCAAAGATAGAGATTTGCAGTAGATGAGTCAGAATCCATCTAGGCAGGTGCTGAGCTGCTGGGAGCGCTGCACAGAGAAACCCTGATAGTGTGAATTAATAATCCTGAGATGTCACCAAGGAAACCACCCAAATATGGCAGTGCCCAGACACAAAGAAATAGTAATGCTCTCTAATGTCACTCAGGAGTGGGGCAGGGCTGCGTGCCTGCACCTCAAACTCAGGAAAGGCCTTGGAGGCAAAGCTGGACTATTATTGCAAGCATTACAGCAGCCCAAGGACAGCTGAAAGATGAACATGTATCTCTGACCTGGGTCCCATTACTAGGTCCCACAGCCTTATATAAATAACATCTGTAATGATCTTACGGTAATTAAACTTTGCGATATAATACTCCCTGTTAAAGCACTGCATTGCTAAGAATAAATATTTTAAATAATTGGGCTTTGTTAGTTCTTCATATTGGGTTCTTTGTCACCCCACCCCAAAATGTGGGTCCTTTTTTTCTTCAGAGATGGGATTACTACAAGGGAAATGGCAGTCCAAAGAAAATCTGTTTTAATCACACATTTATGCTGAATGCTTGGTTGTGACCATCAGCGGCTGCTGCATGAACTCCTCATTCAGTGCTTGGAAAGAAACAAGTGTGTCAGGACCCCCCATCCTCACCCCCCCAGGCCAAGCGCCTCCCAGCTTCCTGCATGCCAAGTCAAGATGAGCATAAAGAGTCACAGAAGAAATTCCCAAACATAGCCTGCAAAGATTCTTTTCTGTGGTGAGACAGGAAGAAGAGGACAGGGGCCTGTGAGGTCTTCTATCCTGTGAAAGATTTCTAGCTCCTGAAAGGCACGACAATCAAATGCTCAGATCTGCAAAGCATATCAAGAACCGCTTCAAGATTCTGGTGCAAATCTGTAGGTGCAAACGCAAGTATTCTCAAGCCTCACTCAGTGTGTGCTTTAATGCAACAAGCCACCGCACTGGTTATCATTATAAGAAGTGGTAACTGGACAGAATAATATGTTTTTCTTCTCCATATCATGCCTCAGAGTATTTGATTCCTTTCTTGAAACATGACAGAGGCTCCTTTATGAAAGCACACGTGATAGAAACTAGTAATGCACAAAAAGTAAGTAAGCTTTGGACCCAGCTTCCAGCCCAAGCACCTGCAGCTCCCGGACCTGGTCTGGGTCTGGACTCTGCATAGTGTCCCCAGGACTCACAGGTGGGCCAGACCGGCCTTGCGCACAGCGGAGGAGATGGCTTTGATGGCCGTCAGCATGGAGTTCAGCAGCTGGGTTAGCTCCCCGGTCCCTTTGGCCTGGCGCCCCTTTTCCATAACATAGCGGGTCAGGGTGAGCATGTCCGTTTCAAAGGGGCTTCTGTCCGTCATTGTGACAATAATGCTCCAAATCCTTCTTCTCTCCTAGCAGGAATCCTTGCTTATCTGGCTCTGCACGGTGCAATCTGATAAGAAACCCATGCAGACAGAGCCAGGGAATTAAAGGAAAAGGGCCCCTGCCCACGTGATAACTGGACAAGCCCTCAAGGAAATCTCTCCAGCCTGCTGATTGTGACAGCTGCCAAAGTGCCAGGAGCAAGCTGCAAATAGAACTAGGCCGCCAGAAATACAGATAATGCTTTCTCTCCACAGATGCCCCTCTTTAAAGATTCTAAGATGCAGCCACTTAGTGAGGAATCAGCTCTTAGAAAATGATCCACGAGACCGCCTTTTTAAGGGCTTGTAAAGATTCTTCACACGTGTCTAACATAGAACTTGACTCCACCATCGTTATATGTGACAGGCTGACAGATATCTGGGGCATAGGTCACAGAATTAAATAATGGCAATTCCAGGGTCTCTTTTGCCAAACTGCTTCCAAATAAATTTATTTCCAGAAAGTGTGTATTACTGGTTGGATGCCCAGAGCACATATTCAAATCTGGAAGAACAAAATTATCTTCCCAGCATGGTTTCTAGCACTGGTGCCATTTTGTCATATCTCTGGACTTGCATTTTATAACAAAAATACTTGTTTATTAAAATCAAACCCTAAGTACATGTAAAAAACAAAAGTGAGTCCTCACTATCAGCCTATGCCCTAGCATAGCTACTACAGAGCAGGCGAGGGTGTACAGTGTCCAGGTCCTGGGTGGTTGGTGTGTGGTGGCCAAAACACTTCTCTAAGAGCAAATAGTGAGTTCCTAGTCCCAAGCTAGTTATTTGTTTGTTGACATTTTGGCAAAGTTCCTAACACTTGCAGGCTGTTTCCTTACTTGTAAGTGTAAGTAACAAGAAAACATCTACCCTCTAGAGTGAATAGGAAGATGAAAATGACACTTCACTAGCAATCTTTTCTTTTTTCATGTATGCACCATTAAAGTGTATACATAGGTAATTAAGAATTTGAACATTGCTCTTCAATTTCATATCCTGTCACTTCTTTGACACTTACTTCGATTAGAATGTGCTTAGCTATAATAAAAAAAATTCAGAGCAGTTTACACATGCAGGGATTTATTTTTCCTATAGACCATGAGTTTGTTGGGCTATGGCTCTGGCATTCTTTCATCTCATCAAAGATTCCTTTGAGGACCCCAATCTAGATTTGTTGGATTTTTAAAAAAAAATTATTTATTTATTTGGTACAGTGTCTCACAATGTAGCTCAGACTCACAGTGATCCTCCTGTCTCAGCTCCTCAGCTCTGGGATTATAGGTATGAGCCACTATGCCTGGCTTTAGTGGCTGGCAGGGTGTGCCTGGGGTTCTGGGGCTGGCATAGCATGTGGTAATGGGGATTGAACTCGGGTCCTTGTACTTACCAGGTAGGTGCTTAGACTGCCAAGCTATCTCCCAGCCCAGCCTGCTGGCTTGTGCTCCCCTTCTTGTCATCCTGTGGGCACACAGTGCTCTGAATATCTGAGTTTTTGAGGTTTGGCCAGAAAGTGGCTGCAGGATGCAGAGAGCGGCCTGTTGACTGATTTACAGGTTTCCTCTTCCATCTCACACGGCCCTCTGAGCAAGAAGGTTTCCCAGGCGATGTGCAAAGCAGTGCCCCTCAAAGGGCACTGTCACATCCGTCCTGGAGAAATCCCATATTCCCACACAAGTCCACTCATGGGTATTTACTTGCATTGGCTCTATTTATGGTTGTCATGACCTGCAAACAACTAAATGTTCCTCAGCAGAGAGTGGGTAACAAATAGGTAAATCCAAGGTGAGATATTTTTTAGCAATGAGAAAGAACAAGCTATTGCTACATGAATGTCATTGAGTGAAAGAAGCCAGTCTCCAAAGATGATTTATTAGAGGATTCCATATAAAATATTCTCAGAAAGAGCAATTCATGCATGGTGAAAGAGAACACCTTCATGGTTGGTTGCTGAGGGGTAGGGGTGTGGAGAAGGTTAGGATAGAGGAGAGTTCCGCAGAACACGAACTGTTCTCTATCCTGATTGTGGAGGCAGCTGCTTAAATCTATATTATGTGTTGAAATTCATACAACTGTACATTTTTTAAAAGTCACTTTTACTGTAAAACAAAATATAGAGTAGATCATGGATGATCTATATATCACATTGGCCTACTAGGAGTTAAGTAGAAAAACCAAAATTTCTGTAGCAATGTTCTTGTTATGTTTGTTCTAATTACATTTGTCAAAATATAGACCTAAAATGAAACAATTTATGCTGGATGTGGTGGCCCATGCCTGTAATTCCAGCACTTGGGAGGTTGAGGCAGAAAGATTGCTTTGAGTTCAAGGCCAGCCTGGACTACATAGTGAGTTCCAAGGCCAGCCTGAATTATAGAATGTGACCTTGTCTCAAAAAACAAAACAAAACAATAGAAAGAAAATAAACGATTTAAACCTAAATGAAATTAAAGTCTAACATTAAATAATTGAGGCTTTTTGTATGTATTTCATATTATTTTCCAGTAATTTCTTTACCATTTTGGCGATTATTAAGTGTGTGATTCAGCGGCATTAAACACATTCACATCATGCAGCCATCAGCATCATCAATATTTGTAACCTCATCTTTGAAAACAGAAATCTGGTACCCATTAAACACAGACTCCCATTTACCCCAATTCCCACCCCTAGACCCACTCATCTCACTTTTATCTGGATAGATTTGCCTACCAGAGTGACCTCATGTGGGCGGGATCATAGAATATTTGTTCTTTTGTGATTTTCTTATTTCATTTAATAGAATATCTTCAGGGGTCATCGCTGGTGGAGCCTTTGTCAGGAGTTTTCTGCTCTTTAAGGCTGAATGTTATCTGTATCATATTTTGTTTATCCATTCATTCATCTCACAGTGAACACTTGAGTTGCTTCTCCTGTTCGGCTATTTGGAATAAATGGTCATGAACCAACATCTGCTTGAGTCCTTGCTTGCAGTCCCTTGAGGTATGGACATCTAGAAGTTGAAATGCCAGTGTCTATGGTAATTCTGTTTAAGTTTTCAAGGAGATGCCGTGTCATTTCACCCACCATTTTGTTCCCGTTTTACATTTCCACCAGCAATGAACAAAGAACCCAGTGTTACAAATTCTTGCCAACACTTGTTCTTTTTTCTTGTAGCAGCCATCCTTATGGGTGTGAAATGGCATTCACTGTGGCTGACAGAGACATTGCTCTAATTATTCCAAATACGGTATTGAGAGTATTTTCATGTTTATGGCCATTTCAGTAATTCTTTTTCTTATACTGTATGGATATAACTAGCAATTCCTGATGGATTTGTGATGAGACAGACAAGCAAACCAGAAAACCAGAATTTCAGCACAGATAGCTGGGAAGGCTCCTGGCTGCTGAGCATTCTGTGGGTGTTACATGTAAGATGCGTGGGTCATATTTAGGTTGAAGGCCAGCAAGACAGCTCAACAAACTGAACACCTGGGTTCAACCCCTGGTCCCACATACCATGCTGGCCCTGTCCCCAGGGTGCGCTGAGCCAGTGACTGAGTCCAGTGTGGTGGCGCATGCCTGTAATCCCAGTGCTGGGGAGACTGAAAACAGGAGGATCAGTATGAGTTCAAGCTGTATGTATTTGGTACAGTGAGATCCTGTACCAAATACATAAATGAAGAAAAATAAACAAATAAATAAATTCAGGGTAGGAGGAAGAAGTATTGGCTAAGGTCATTGATAAGCAGTCCACTGCTGCCCAAGGAGCCTGACAAATCCATTTCACCACTGTCCAGCAAAGGCACAATAATAGTCACAAGCCCTTTGAAGCTACATTTAAATGTTAGAAGTTCAAGTTACTCACATAGCCTGAAATTGCAGCTGCTGACCTTTCAGCAAATGCCAAAGTTCTTTCAGGGCCCAAATCAAAGTGGAAACTTATAGAGTAGCCATGGTGACAGCCAGGAGGAAGGGAGAATAGCACGCCCCTCACAGTTATTATGCTGATGTTAACACATGGTGACCACAAAGCTATTTATGAGCTGGCTGTACTTGATGAAAGATGTTTTGAGGTTTGGGTTGCAGAGGATCAGGACAAATGAAATCCTGAACAATTAAGAAAGCTCTGGTCTTAGGGCAGGGCCCTCCACTTACAGACCAAGGCCTAGAAACGGAAATCTAGAATACCACAGGCCCACCATGGGAAAAACTCCATTAACATACTTTTCATGCATCCTCTCCTCACACATGCTTCTTCACAAAACTTCAGCATCCTGCTGACACCCTGGAGTCCCTGCCTTAGTCTGTGATCCTGAGCTTGGAGAAAAAGACACCCTATTTATAAGAGGGTGACGTTCTGTGACTAGTTTCTGGCTGCTGGGCCAGAAGAACGCACTTGACACAGCTGAACCAGTCGGACTTTTTTCTTTAGGAACTAGGGTGAGATGGAGACAGAGACCCCAGTGAACTAGATGGCAGCAGGGGAACTGACAGGGCTGGGTCCTGCAGGATAGGAAGTAAAGAATACTGGGTTTCGTGAGTTCTCCCTGCATTGTTTCAGCAAATTACCTTTCTGACTTAGCCAGAATCTATGGAGTTCTATATTTAAAGTGAAAATGGCCTTGGCAAGAGCAGATAGTTCAATCAACATTATGTTAGTATGATTCAAATTTTTCAAAGGAAGAAGCTGAGGCTCAGAGAAGTGAGAAAAAAAGAAAGAGAAAAAAAGAAAGAAGAAAGGAAGAAAGAAAGAAAGAAAGAAGAAAGAAAGAAATCACCAAGCTCAAGCTTTATCACTCAGCCTAGGTGTGGTATGGTACTACAGTAGCATGTGCCAAGCTCCAACAGCTTAGTCAAACAAAGATCGATTTCACCTTCACATTATAGCTTGGTGGCTCAGGCCTGTAGGCAGCTTCTGTGTCTTCACATTATTAGAATGCACAGCTTCAGAGGTGGCAAGGAATAAGAGAGAGAGGAAAACTTGTTGGGGACTGAAGGTCAACCTAGAAGCAGTGCATGTCATCTCCATACTCTGTGAGGTCATTGGCCCTCACCAAAACACAAGGGTGGCTGGGATATGTAGTCTTCATGGAGGCCCAGGAAGAGATGATTTGGTGAGCATGTGACTTCTCACCAGCCTCGCGCAGCCGACTAAGGGCGGAAGTAAAGCCTTGACCTCAGATTACCCCAACCACAGCATAAGCCATTTCAATCAGCTGCTGTTGCCAACTGCTTTCCTGAAGCTCTCTGGGACTCTCAGCTGAGTCCCACTTCATCACCATCTCTGCTCACCTCCCTGCTACCTTGTGGAGGTATCCCAGCACGTCAGGGAAACCAAAAGCAGAATCTTATTAAAACAGCAGAGCCACTGTGAGTTTAAGCCTTCAGATTTCTGATGGGTGCAGTCAATATCCTGTGTGTGACAGCACCTATTGGATGAGAATGGCTGTGCAAAGAAGAGTGTCTGCTGGACCTGTTGCATTGGGCTCCCTGAATTATACCCCTTGGGTTACATGACTAGAAGATGTTTCCTAGAGCTGCCATCTACTTGGTAGCTTTAAAAAAAATAAAACAGAAATATATTCTCTTACCATTTCTGGAAACTATGTTTCACATCAAGGAGGCAACCAACTATGTATCTCTGAGGCCCTAGATGAAGATATTTCTTTGTCTCTTTCAGCTTCAGGTGCATTTCTCGATTCCCTTGGCTTGCAGCCACATCACTCCAACCTTTGCCTTCATCTTTATATTGTCTTCTTTTCCGTGTGTCTCTTTGGAGGTCATTTTTAATTTAAGAGCCACATAGTAATCTAGGATGAGCTCATATCAAAATTCTTAATTTAATTATATCTGCAAAGAATAAGGTCACATTTACAACTTCCAGAAATTTGGTCACTGGCATGTCTTTGAGGGGTATCATTTAACCCACCACAAGCATCTTGAAATTATTCCCAATTCTGGGGAATAGGCCACAGTCATTCGGGGGGCTTTGGGAGCCAGTGGTGCTCAAGTTTTCCCATCTATCCTAGTCTGGATGTTGCCCTGAGGCATAACCTATCTGTGGTGGCTCCAAGTCATGCTGGAAGTATATTTCTTATCTTTGGTGAGGGACACAAGTGCACTACTGTGGAGACATACCTCTGCTAACTTTCCTTAACACATTTAGAGTTTATGCTTAAGGTCAAGTATGGTCTTGACTTGGATGAGCGGTATAGCCATGAAAGCTCTGTGAACACAAATCAGACCTGCAGGTGGGAAAGTTTAGGAAGGGAGGTTTTACCTTGCTAAAAGAACATTAAATGCTTGATTAGGAGTAGAAAAGGTCTCCAGCAAGACAGGGAACTCGAGTTTCTGTGCATTTCTGCATGATAATCAGAAGATGGAATCTTTTCACCTCCACCTATCCACGAATCTCCAAGGTCAAATCCTACTCTGAGTCTAAGAATCATCAGGGTGAATCAGCGCGTGTTATCAGTTCTGTAGATCTGTGATTATCTTTCTCAGAGCAGGACACAGAGCGGCCTTGAATATATCCACAATAGAATGCAAATAAACACTGGCTGAGGGCCTTCCATTAAGTGAATAATATCGTAGCCCAAAGAGATCATGTAGAATGTACAGACAGACTCAGAGGAAATGGGTCTTCTCTTATTTTGCTTGTCTCATCATGGCCCATGTTTGGGGGAGTACTACTCCCACCTTGTGTTTGTCTCAACCATAGGAAGAGGCTCTCAAACAAGCATCTTTTCCTATACTGAGAGCCAGAAACCACCAGAGCCACAAGGTTAAAAATCAGAGTTTTGTGAGTAGAGACTTTCATAGGGGTGTGAGCCATAGCTGAGTGGGGGTAATTCCAGGATCTAGTTGCAGTCAGTACAAAAGCAAAGCCAACACTTGAGATCCAGCTAAGTTTCCTGCTGGAAAAACATGGACTTCAAGGGGAGTGTCGGCAGAGAAAGGAGCAGGATTTATACAGACACCCACTTTAAATTCACAAGCGAAGATGTATGTTTGGTTCACACATTTTTAAACCCAGAGTGCCAGAAAGGCCACAGGTGTTACTTAACACCTGATGAAACTTGCCATAATCTTGAACTTCTGGTCTAGAAAGGAATAAAATTAGCTAAGGAGTAAAGCATTTATAGAGAGGACTTAGAAACATATCTCTGTCACATATTGTATCCCATTAAATTGCATTTTTATAATGAATCACTAACCTTGTGATAATGAGACCATAGGACATCAGGCTTTATTAGTTCAGTAATGTTCTGTGCTTTAGAACAATTACCATCAAGTAGTAATGTGAACTTTCAGTTGCAACTCAGATGGCTGTAGCTATGATTGGGAGGCCAAGCCATATGCAGCTATCACCATTAACTAAGCAATGTTTCCGTCCCTGGGGGCACAGACAACCTTATTATCTGGATGAGACAACATGTAGGAAAAGTGACGCAGTAATCGGAGTTTAGTGGCCAGAATGCCTGGGTTCAAATTCCAGCTCTGCCACTCATTGGTTGGAGACCTCAGGCACATTTCAACTCTCAGCTCTTGGTTTCATCACCTTTAAAATAGATTAGATAGCACTGGATTCATAAGGTTGTTGTGAAGATAATGATGAATTATCATCATTATCAATATCTGACAAAAGTAATGAATATTTTTTTAAAAGGAAGAATATGTTTATTTCTCCTCCCTCTGCTCAAAATAGATCTTTCCCACCAGTGACATTACTGAGATAGCATTTGAGCTAGGCAGCATCGGCATTAGAGAGCATTAGACGGTGAAAATATCTGTGCACTTTATGTCCGCTGGTTAGGAATGTAGAATGCACAGTCAGAATGGGTTAGTGCTGTGAGGCAGCTCTTTGGGGTGAGGGCAAGACCAGCTCTTCATTTGGCAGAGTGCTTCTTGTAGATCTCCAGGAACTCCCTCACGTCGTCAGGGGACCCCAGGATGACTGGTGCTCGCTGGTGGATATCAGTGGGAATGATGTCTAATATAGCTTCCTTGCCTGTGGTGGCCAATCCCCCTGCCTTCTCCAAGACAAAGGCCATTGGGTTACATTCATACAGTAGTCTCAGCTGGAAGACAAGACCCGAGAGCAGTATCACCAAATGAGAAGGTAACACAGAGAGAGATTCTGTTCTCTACCAAACACTGCAGAGCTGGTGGGGATTTCCAAGGTAACTGATCTCTTTTTCCTTCAAGGAGGCTGCAGATGTTCTCTCCCACACCAGGTTGTGTCTGAGACAAATGATTAACCATTTGGTTAAATTAAAACCTTTCACTAAGTCAGAGCCAGCGATAGATTACCTGATGTAAATGTGAGTCAGACCACCTGGATCCAGGACAGAATGACATTTTGGCAGTACTGATGGTTCCCCCTCTCTTTCTAGCACAGAAATTGGACTTAATGAGTGATTCTGTATGTGCTTTTGATGGAGCTTTGCCTATTCTAAAGCATTTTTTAAAAAATCCACAACGGTGTCTGGCTGCAGACATCTGGAAAGCAGACTGGCTCGTCTGAACAGAGTAATACTGTGTGCAGCTCTGTGTGCATTCCTTTTACAATTCTCCTAAGGCTCTAGGGTGGGATTTATTATATTATACACCTTGGCATTTGCTTTTAAATATTAAGTTTTTGTCATAGGCATTTTCATGCAGACTGCATACTGAGCAAACAGCTTCATGCAGGTGCTTCCTGGCTATTTCCTTATAGGTGTCCGTGCCAGACTTGAAAAACTGAAAAAAATGGGAGGTGCTTCAACACTTGAGTTAAGGTACACTTTTTTGAGGCATTCAAGAAAAGTGCTATAAAGTGAGCTAATCTTACACATGAGGTGGCTACCGCAAGGCTGATGCCTTCTGTATAAAACGGTGCCTTCAGTGACCTGGACACATCAATTTCTATCTTAAGGGTTTCTTTGTTCCCATTCCTTCTCTTACTATTATGGCTTATATCTACACATCCCCCAAAGCCTTGTGGGCTCATAGGTGGGGCTAAAGGAGGTGACTAGATACTGGGTATGTGACATCAGATTAGTTCACTGACTGATTGACCACAGTTTTAGGTATAGGTGATGGACTTACTGAAAAGTGAAGACCCACTGTTATGGTTCATGTCTAAATGCCCCTCCAAAGCCTCATGCAGTCATGGGTGGGCTTCTGGAGTTGTTGATTGATTCATTGTCCAATGCTGGGATTATGGATTGAGTGTTATAACCATCCTGGGCCTGGTGGCCTGCATACAGTATAAGGGAGGGAAAGAGGCTTACTGCTCTCTTCCCCTTTTGCTCTTGCTGTTTTCTGCCACCAGCAACCATGAACTATTGCCTTCTGCCATGTGCTACTTTGCCTTGGAGCCAGTTGAGTATGTACTGAAACATCCACAAATTATGAGCTAAATAAACTTTTCCTTCCTTAATTTTGGGTGTTGGGTATTTTGTCTCAGCAATGAGAGAAAAGCAACCAAGGTACGCACTGGGGCTACATAATAAGAACCTGTCTCAAAAATAACTAAATAAACAAAAAACAATCTATCCATTGCAATAATAAACCAGACATGATGCTTAGAAACCAAGTACACTGTCACCCTGCATAGGAGAAAAGGGTGTCCCTTAACCAGTATAAGAAGGCACACTCCACCCTGTGACTTGCTGGGAACACCACTGGTGTTGGAGCAGCAGTCAATGGGACCAGCTTGCCTGAAAACTCCAGGTTTCTCCAGGATTCTTCCCTTCCCTAAAAGGTATCATTTTCTAAGTAGCAAATGTCAGGCCCATTTGTTATTTCTATTTTATGCCTTTTGAGAGCAGTCAAAGATCTCTATTTGCAACATGGTTGATTTTCTGTCTTGACGATGAGACTAGACTATGAATGCGACTCACTTGGTCCAAGCCAAACCACATACCCTGGGGAAGTGCTAAGCACTTTTAGCCTCCTCCTGACCATAACTCCATTAATCTTTTTTTTTTTTTTTTTGCCATAGCACTGGACTGGCTTTCAAGAGGACATTCTCATGTTTAACTGATATTGTCTGGCTTCATATTGAACCTAGAGAAGAATATGCCACAGGCATCCCAAAAAACAATAGGAATGCATAACAGCTGTCATAACCTTTTTTCTTCTCAAGGAATCTAAAATTTCCCAGGCTGAAAATGAAATCCACTCCTTCTCAGTCCCTTTTCAGGGGCCATGCTTACCTTCCCATTGGGGCTTTTCTTGTTAGCAGGATATAAAAAGATCCCTCCGTAGACCAAAGTACGGTGCACATCAGCCACCATGGAGCCCACATACCGGGCCCCGTAGGGAGCTGAATTATCCTACAAGGTTACAAACAACACTGTAAGGGTTGCAGAAAATAAAGAGCATTCTCTTCATGCCTTATGCTTATTTGACCCCACAATCATTTATTGATCACCTATAAGGTGTGTGTTTGGAACTATAGTAAGAAATATAATGAAAATACCATGGAAAATGGAGAGTGTCTCTTGTGCATCTCCCAAAAGGTCAAATGACTGGCAGAATCACCAGAAGGGTGTGGCCAGAACAGGTATCACAAAATTGTAATATTTAGGAGAACCTTGAAGGTGGAAAAAAGATTTTGGTAAACTAAGAAGCTGGGAAGAAATGAAGGGGAATCTGCCCAGCTAAAGACTTAGCCACATAGAAAAGCCAAAGTTGTTGACATAAGGTGTCTAGGAATGCATGAGTGCAAGTGCTGGGGATGTGAATGTTGTTGGAGATGTTCATTTTTTGGGGGATGTGCAGGTGCTGTGCATGTTGCAACTAGGGCAAAGAGAAATGAGAAGCAGTTCTGCTAGAGAGAAATTCTGGGGCCAGCTTGGAGGGCCTTGGATGCCATGCTAACATCGCTTGGGCTTCATCTTCAGAAAACAGCAGTTATTAATGGCTTTTAAGAAAGGGTGTAACAAAATTAGATAGTCCCCCACAAGGCTGGCTATGCAATTAGCCACTTTTCTTTGTATTTAAGAACTTGCAATCTCTTTAGAGAGAAGCAGAGAAGGACACTCTCCACTTGGAGACAACTGATAGGAATTCATCATGGATGTGGACCTGGAGAGACAGGTGCAACATAGCAAGTGCCAGGGTCGGAGAACTGCATTTGTTTATCTGTGATCAGGGGCCCAAAAAGTGGAAATGTTCTATTGCCATGAACCCATTCATCTGATTAATTTTATTAAATAGCAGTACTGTTCCGACATTTTGACACGGGCTTGCGGGGAGATGGACATCCAATTCACCTCTACCCCGGCTCCCTTTCAGCTCTAGGGTCAGTTATGATCAATAGATGCATGACTCAAGTCCCTGATGAAGTCCAGCATCCTTCTCAATCCCAAGGGTCCCCTTTATTCTCTGGGGATACCCATTTCCCAGAACTGTCCTTGGTGCCAAATGCCTGGACACTGACATTACCCTGGCCTTATCCCCTGTCCACTCACTTACTGAAGGAAACTTCTTCCTCTGGATGTATTCAGTGATGGCAGGGTCAAAGTCCTTGGCATAACCTTCATTAAGGCTGTAGATATTACCTTTCTTTTTGATCTTCACATTCTTGTCCACCAAGATGAACTCCCCAATGGCCTTTGAAATAAGGGAAGAAAGGTAGATACAGATGATAATGGGCAGGGCTGGGTGGGGTGAACTGGGAGCCACAAGGGCTGTGGTCACTTCATCCTACGACCCAGTGACTCCTGCCAAACACTCCAGGAATTGTGAACAGTGTGTGGGAAGGAAGAGTGGTGAGAAAGGGTGAAGGAAAATGAGGAGGAATGAGCAAGTGGATGCTGCTAAAACCAACGGACAGGTAAAGGAGATTATTGACTTTATTTGCAACTGAGTTCAGCTAACAAGAAAGAAACCATAAGACTGGAAATGAAAGGTTAGAAGTGAATGAAGTAATATCAAAAATCAAAGCAAGAATAATAATTGCATGTCCAAAGCAATAGAACTTATGTGTGCGCTTATATACCTACAACTTGGTACAGTTGGGAGGTGGGATGTTGGGAGAGTCAAGTGACTGTAGAGTCACAGTCCTGTACTTGACTTTACAGTTCTATGTCAGTAAAAACTTTCCCTCTTGCATGTTTTGTGGGTTCACCATGTGGAACCCTTAGTTCTAGGCCTGAGTTTATAGCACATAGCACATCAGACTCCTTGCCTCACTAATGTGTAAAATTGGTCTCAGAACATTGCCTTTCACTCAGCCCAGCACTGAGCTTACTCATGCTTTTGAGGTTCTCATACTTTAAAGGAGACATACTTGCATGATGGAGGAGGCTCTGTTTCTTTGGGAGTGTGCAATAGGGTAAGAGGATCAGGCATTTTAGTTGCCATAACAGACACTGGTTATTAAAGATATGGAGTATGTTGAAAACAGAGAGAGAGAGAGAGAGAGAGAGAGAGAGAGAGAGAGAGAGAGAACTAGAATTACCAGGGGTCACTGAAAAGCATCGTGATTCATTTTTACCTTATGCCTTTTTTTGTATATCCAAAAATGTTGTCAACAAATATATAGTAATAAGTTCTTAGAATCAGCAATATGAAATAAATGTCTGCACAAGAATACCGGGTGCTGTGTGCAGAGCTCAGGAAGTTGTGTGTTGCAGAGACCCTGTCCTAGAGCTAGGCTTGGAGTCAGAGTGTCAGGGCGGGGCATCCCCTCTGATGGTAACAAAAGGCACAAAGCCACGATGAAAGGAAAGCCTGCTGGTGACACATGCATCTCTGTCTCGGTGTTTTAGCAGAAAACATTGGTCGGTCTTTGGAACCAGCCAAAAGGAAGAAGTAGCAGCTAGCATCTCCTTGGTAGGAAGCTTCCTTTCCTCCTAAATAGCAGTGAGTAGAAGAGCTAAAATCAAGAGCTGTGCTCTGCTACAACATCCTTTACTGTTCTTTCTGACATATAGATCTGAAGAGGGAAAAATACTGTCAGATACATAGTAACTTGCGCTTGGAGACACCCAGATGCAACTTGGAAGCAAGAAGATATTTGATTCTTTTATTACATATCTGTCAATTCATAGGTCACAGAGGAAGCACCAGAAGATCATCTGGGGAAGCTGCCATGCCTGGCCAGGAGAGACGTCAGGAGAGACATAGAACTGACTTCAGAAGCTGGGGTCTGACTTCAGCCCAGCATCTGAAGTCAGGGCTCACACTGAACTTTGCTCTGGTTGTGCTGCTATTTCCCTCTGAAGTTACCTCACTCAGAGACTTTAACTGGCACTATTACCCTGCCCTTATTTACCAAAGTACTCATGTTTCCAAGGAGGTAGAAGTCCGGCTCAGTGAAGAGTGCCCTAGTCACAGGTAACCTGTGTTCTCATGCACACCACACACTGTGCATGCTGTCCCATGAGCTCTCCAGTGGAGGTTTCCAGTTGCAGATTGTATCTTGGGTTCATTTAAAAAAAATCATTGCATAAAGTGTTCCATTAGCACCATATGAAGATATTTGTACAACTGAAAGGAATTTATAAATCCAGTTCTTGTCCGTTGGTGCTGTGGACTATGTGCATAAAGAATGTACTTGCAGGTTAATGATTATCCCCTTGAAGATGTGTTTCAGTGATGGGTTTAGTTGCACCAAATATTTTTTTTTTAATTTTGTTTTGTTTTGTCTTTTTGAGACAGGGTCTTGCTACGCAGCTCAGGCTGGTCTTGAGCTCAGTTTGTGGTTCAAGCTGGTCTCCAACTCCAATTCTCCTGCCTCAGCCTCCCGAGCGCTGGGATTATAGCATGTATCATCATGTCCAGCTTTTTGCATCAAATATTTAAAAATATTTGTTTCCCTAATTTACTTGCTCTGTTAAAAATTTCATCTAAACTGACTAAAATAAATAATGGACAAATTAATGAACATGTGAAAAACTGTCACTGAGTATCTGTTAATGGCACCAGGGGCTTTTTCTATAAGGTCCTTTTTCTATATAAGGTACACTGGAAGATTATCCTTATTTCCTTCTTTATTTTCATTTCCTTTGAGTTTATCACAAAAGTTGACTACAGGTTTGCATGCATGGACACAAAGAGAAATCCATTTGGGAGCTATTTTTTTAAGAAACACTGGAGTTCTCTGCTTCAGCTGGGAAACCCATTTCACTCAGAAAAACAAGCTTTTTTTGATAAAGCAGAAAGGCTAGGAATGGACCTAATGGGGGGCAAACAGATCAACTATGGGGCCCTTCTGGTCTATAAATGTGAGCCAGCTAGCTGTGTCTTGTACATCTAAAAACATTACTTCATTAGCCTAGTGGTTTTTTTTTTTTAATCTTTTAATTATATATTTACTTGGTATAGGTCTCACCAAGTGACTTGGGCTTGTAGTGATTCTCCTGTCTCAGCCTCCCCAGTGCTGGGATTATAGGCATGTCCCACTTGGTTTTGGAGCCGGCACAGTATGCCTGGGGTTCTGGGGCAGGCACTGCATGTGATACTGGGGATCAAACCTGGGCCCTTGCACTTACCAGGCAGGTACTTAGACTGCCAAGTTATCTCCCCAGCCCTAACCTAGTGTTTCTTGAAGCATTTGAAGCCCCCACAAGACTGAGTCTCTGTTCCCAAGTAGAGAAATTTGCTGGAGCCCTCTGGTTTCCCGAACCCTGCCAGCCACTTTACCTAACGCTTATGGGCATTGGAGACATTTGGAATAATGGCTATTTTAGAGAATTCACCCTGGAGCAACACTGTTCTTACACTTTGGACAGACATTGTTTCTCAGTTCTATGGTCTCCGTATCTTTCCATCTCCCTCCCTCTCCTAGCCCACCTCCGTCTCTACACGCATGCACGCAAGCACGCACGCACGCACGCACGCACACAGAGCTGGCCACATACTGGCCTCCTATATGAGTGCTCACCGGGTCCAGCATGAAGCAGTTGACACCACTCTCCATGGCGAGAACCAACATGGTGGCGCTGCCATAGAGGGCATAGCCAGCTGCCACGAGGTCTCGGCCTGGCTGCAGGGCGTCCTTCTCGGAAGGCTCATCAGTAGATTTCTGGAGCAAGCAAGAGAGAGAGAGAGAAAAAAAAATGTTTCTGTTTTGTTTTGTGGCCCCTTTCCATTAGTCATTAGGAAGATGCAATGTCAAGGTGTTGTTCTAATGAGATAGGGCCTCTTCCCAGCAGGCTTTCCTCCACACATCAGTAACTTCCTGATTATATTATCACACTAGCCTTCCCACCAGACCCCAAATTTCCTGCATCTGGATCCTCCTTTCCAATCAGGGCCTTTTTCCCATTTTTCTAATTTGATATTCCCTCATTTCTCCATTATCACTTCCAAAAAAACAGCATGCCTTCTTGCCAGTTCTGACTAATTTAATCTGATTATGGGCATCAATGTCTTTCACCTGCCTACTCCATCTTTATTTAAACAAATTATCATGAGCTGCAGGGCAGTGAGTCTGGTGAGAAAATCAATTTCATGAGTTCTTGCCAATCACAGCACATACCCCGCTGAGCAATGTGTGGTCATATCATTCTCACATAAAAAAAATTCTCAGAAATATGGGTATTTGGCAAATTTCCCAAGGGTCATTACAGGGTATAGCAGATGCTGTCTAATTTTTTTTCTTTTTATCTTGACCCATAGTAAGAAAGACATTTTAAAGTTGATTTCTTTGAAGCTGAAAGTAGAATGCTGGTTACAAGAAGGCAGGAAGCATGGGGGAAGGAGGTAGGCGGGAAGGTTGGGTAATGAGTACTGAGTTATTCCAAGATAAGAAGTTCTGGTGTCCTCTTGTACAGCCAGTTAATTACACAGTAATGTACTAGATGAAGGACTTTGAATGTTCTCACCTCAGTGTAACAATAAATCTTTGAGGAGAAAGGGTACATACCTTGATTTGAACTGTAAAAACTTTATACACGTATCAAAACAATACATGTAGCCCATAAATTTATACAACTAGAGTGCCAATTTAAAAATCAAAAAGAAAGCGTCTACTACCCACAAACCAGTGGTAATCTATATGCATTCATATACACCTCCCAAAAAGCAGCAAAACAGCACCTACACTTACAGAATGCTCTAGTAGTTTAAAAATTGAGACATAGTCCCCTGAGTCATGTGACTCAGTTTGCCTAATAGTAGCAAAGGGAACACCTTTAGAACCTGGATCTTATTCAGTGATTTCTTATTGATAATTATCTTCTTGGTTTACACACTTCTTCAATCTTTAAAATGACTCTGAGCACATCTTGCAGTTTGGATACTCCCTCCTTGATTTCAAAGCCTTTTAGATAGAAGGAATTCCAGTAGTCCTCTTTTTTTAAGTCAGAACCTTGTGCTTGCCAGGCAGGCACTTAAGCCACTGATCTATATCCCTGGCCCTCTCTGCTTGGTTTTATTTTATTTTTTTTAATGTATTTAGTACAGGATCTACAAGGTCTCACTATTGTAGATAGGATTCATAGTGATCCTCCTGTTTTCAGCCTCCCAAGCTCTAGGATTACAGGTGTGCACCACCATGTCCAGTCTCAATCACTGTCTCAGGGCAACCTGAGGGCGGGACCAGCATGGCTTGTGGTGCCAGGCATTGAACCCTGGCCCCTGTGCTCTGCCTAAGCAGGTGCTTTAGTTCACTGAGCTATCTGGCCAGGCTGATCTCTCTGCCTGATTTTAAATAGGAACTAAAATGACCAATTTCCTCTATTCCTTTCACAAAGATTCCAGAAGACGTAAGTATCTATAGCATGGAGTAGCAGAGGGAGATTACTCAACAAAAACATTCCACATCACTGCTTTCTATAACTTTTGAAAATGTGCCTCCCAGAGCATCACCAGGGTTGCCAGAGATACTATTAGAAATGTGTGTTTATAGCAGCCCAATTTGTAATAGCCAAATCCTGGAAACAACCGAAATGCCCATCATTTGAGGAATGGTTGAAAAAGATGTGGTATTTTTATACAATGGAATATTACTCAGCCATAAAGAATGATAAACTGGAAGACTTTATATATAAATGGATGTATATTGAACATATACTTATAAGTGAAATAAATGAGACCTA